>RJWT010001553.1:0-47294 GCA_004365215.1 Cuniculus paca
CTGGCGTTTAAATTGACCACTAGTTACTAATCCACTACAAGAGGTAATGTAGATGATCAAACTACATTGAAACAGCCACAAAATATGAAAATTGGGAGATTTGTGGTGTAAGGAAGTGATGGGGGAAATGATTAAAGTTACATGCATGTACAAATCTGCCAAAATGAAACCTTTGGATGTTTATAAGCAGTGTGAGGTAATAAACTGTGGAAAAATAGAAGAAATAATACAACATGATTAATTTCTAGGCTTTGTTTTAAAGTTACTGAAAATATAAGTATGTTTCTAAAATTTTTCAGTGAGTGTTTTTGTGAAAAAAGAGAATGAGTTTACTGAAGAAAATCCATTATTCATATGTACAGTTTCACTATAAAAGTCACATATTTCTTTTCATACTTAACACCTCTCTTTCTAACACCTGAATTACCTACCTGCTATGTTCACAAACCCATGCATGGTCCTCTGCAGCTATAGCTAAGCATTTCCTGGAACCTTGTCCTGCATGCCTTGTGTGTATTCCTTCTAAGGCCATTAAGCTTTCCCTCTCCATATCTGCTCTGGTGTCATCCACGGTATCTGTTTAAGGACTCAACCATCTGTGAAAACAAACAGAGGCACTACCAATGCCCTGGTACCCACCACTGGCCCAGTTATCCAGAGCAGGGATGTCTCTTCCATTACCAATTTTCACCATTCCTTAAAGCAGTGCCCACCACAGGGCACAATGAACAGAATTTGCATTTTGTCCAGTTTCCTTCCATATATTTTTTATACTTTTGTAAGTAATTTAGTAAGTACTAAATTACTAAATAGTAGTACTATGCATATCACGGGCATGGAGGACATGACAAATAGATCTGATTCTTGGCTCATAGAAACACAAATAGTCTTGTGAATGATTAAGACAAGCAAATTATTATAATATAACATAATATTTAGAGTCATTAAAGCAGAACCCCAGATACTATTATATCCAACCCCTGCCTGGCTATCTACCTATTCCCCAGTATTAGGTTACTAAAATTTAATGAGGTAAAGCTCACTTTAATTTTCACTCTCAGAGATTATGCTGCACAAAGCAAGAGTTCACAAGTACAAAATTTCAGAATAAATTGTTGGATTGAAATCTCCAAATACATTCAACCTTATTAAAATTGAGCCACTTTTCCTAAATTGGTTTTACCAATTTATTTTCCAACTGGCAACATGTAACAGTTCACCTAAATTTTACTACTTCATCAACATTTCATATTATGCATTTTCTGTCTTAACATCTGGTCACCTGTGAAACATTATAAAACCATTATTATACATGGCTGTCTGTTCAGATAATGTACAAATCTACATGTAGAAACATGTATACAATTGTATATACAGCCAGATTTTACATGGCATGGTTCATAGTACATAACTGTAAAATTTACAAAATTATTACATGACACATAGGCATTTCACACCTGTTTCAAGATACAAAATATTTCCAATATATCTCAATCTCTCATTTACATTCCTTTGCATGAAATATCTTCTCTGTCTTGAACACCATGTAATACCATCTTTCAAGAAGAAAGAGTCATAACACTGGCTAATTCTTTTAAGCATTGGATTCTTCTCTGTACAAAACATTTAACTCATCCAATTATTTTAAATCACAAATGTTTCATACTTGAAAAAAAGGTCTTTGTATTTCACATGTTTTTCAACAAAGAATTATTTTGATGTTTGTTTCTGTTTGTTATTTTGTTTTGTGTATTAATTTAGTTTGTAAAGTTTTTTTGATCATTTAAATTTTCTTACACATACACTTGCCTAGAGTTCTGACAAACCAATTTTGCTTTCTAAAGATAGTCAAGGTGAACATTGTTTATTCCAGTGAAATTCTAGTAATATTTAAACATCTCCACATCCAGGAATCCTGTAAGGATGCTAAGACTTTAGAAGGGTCTTTTCATTTCCACAGCAGTATTTGGCATACACAGACAGGTCAGGTATCATACAAAGATGATAAAAATAAAGGAGCTTACCATAAGGAAAGAACCTATTATTAATTGTTTGAGAGAGGCTCTGCTTGCAGTGAAAGAAATACGCTGCTTCCTGCAGGATTTCGTAGAATTATATTGCTAGGAAGACCTAAGAAATCATCTAATTCAATCCTTAATGTTCAAAGAGGTGAAATGATGTACTGTTGATCTCAGCACTCACACTTGATTTTACCTTGTCAGGAAAAACAACAACAACAAAAAATCAAAGCAAAGAAAATGGTTAGAAATTACAGTACATGGTAAGGAGTTTGTAAATTGTTTAATTTTTTAATTTGAGGAAAAATAAAATAAATATAATACAATAAATTAAAAATAGTCTTTTTAATAACCAAAACCTAGAATTTACAATATACATATGTCCTATTAGCTTCATTTTTTGTGTAAAAATAAAATAAATGTAAAATTCTACATATTGATGAAAATATTTTATTTTTTCATTATTTTTGATGTTTTATACCTGTCTAAATATAGCTATAGAGTATACCTTGTAGAATTTTCACCCCCCACTCAATATTATTTTTGAAATCTACAGTTATATTAAAATCTAATTTGCTTCTCATAAAGAATATACAATGGTTCATAGTAATATATTTAATTATAGTTATTTATATTTTTTCATAACCATTTCAGTTGTTTTGAAATTTCATATATTGCAAGCATTGTTCCCACAGAAATTCTCGTCTGTGTTTATGATTTTCTAAGAAGTCTTGACAATTTGTCTGACTTGATAACAGACTATGGATGCATTATATTTCACTCCACACTGACAAGTTGACTGCACAAATATTTGTACTATGTTCCCCTTCTCATCCACATATGGTATTACTATTATTTTTAAATTTTTCCAGATATAGATGTTGAAAATTTTATTTCATTTTCCCTAAGTATTAATAAGATCGAACAACTTTTCATTGTTTATTGGACATTGAATTTACCTTTTTGATATTGGACATTGAATTTACCTTTTTGATATATCAACCACTATTTTTGATGATATTTATTACTGAAGATTAGCATTTGTAAGTCAGCCATATAAAAATCTTTCCATTATGTATATTATAAATATATCTCCTAATCTCTGTACTATCTTTAATTTTTATTGTTCTTTTTATCTGTCAAATTTTTCAAATTGTGATGAAGTACATTTTCTTTATATTTTCCTTTTAATAGTGTTTGTTTGCCTTTTATTAGCAAATAAATCCCTGCTCCTGCTCACATGAAACAAGAAAATTGTCTTTTCCTTCCTACATCTTTCCTCTTTTTTCCTTCTCTTATCCATTTTTCATTATTCATAATCAAAATCATATTTCTTTTGTTGAAATTAAGATTTGATAAGTATTTTATAGGGCACTAGACTTTTTTTAACTACTCAAAACTGTTGAGTATGCACGATGTTATATGGCTCAAAGTATTTTTTATCTTCAGGTTAAGATTTGGGGAGAATTGAACCCATTATGTTGCCTTCTCAAAAGATTGAAGTTATATTTTCACTTGTTACATTATTTCAATAAATAAGAATTGTGCAACATTGTTTAAATATTTTTGTGAGAATCCGATAGTCCATACTGTCATTTTGGAAAACGATTTAGATGTGATAGAATGCTCTGTAATTTTGTGTGTGCATATAGCATCCAAAATCTCTTAGTTATAAAAATATGTAAGTTCTCTCATAATAAAAAAAACTATTAGTTCTGTATCTAAAAAAGTTTCAAGAAAAACAAGGCAATTTTTTTATCTTTTCCTTTGTTTACTATTTATTATGTTATATATTGTATATCAATTAGAATAGTTTCTACTTATAAATTGCTATTAATTTTAATGTGGACACATTAAACATTTTAAATGATTTCCACAACTATTTGGGTAGTCATGTGGTTTTCCTCCTTTACTTTTTTAATATTGTAAAAAATCAGCTTTTTTAAAATTAACTTTCATCATCCTTGTATTTTGGAATAAGCTCTACTTTTTGAAGATGCATTGTGCATTTTCTCTCCCTTTCTCCTTTTCTTCTCCCTCTGCATTTCTAAATCTTCTGTCCTAATCTCTCTTTCTTAAAACTATACTGCATCTGATTTTCTAATCTTTTCATTCAAACGTGTGTATTAATTTATAGAGGCAATATCAATTTATAATTTGTTGTTATATGATGCTCATCCAATTATAATATACTGCAGAAAAATAAAATTAATTAAAATTTTTTATTATTTATTCAAAACACTTTCTATGAGATATGGATTATTCTTCATTTACTTAGCTGAATAATATAATGGCAAAAAAAGCTTGTCTGATTTACAAAAGTTTGCCACTGCTTCTAGCATTTCTATTGCATGTTGTGGTTTTCTTTTTTCCTTTCTTTTTTCCTTGTATAGTCATTTCAAAGAAGTAAGTTTTATTGTTGCTTTGCTTTTGCTCACCTGGATACTTTGCTTTCTAATTTTCCACTTTTACATTTATTCAACTTATGCTTTCCTTTTGTTTCACTATGAATAATTTTCACATTTACTAGCTTTTGAAGTTGAATGATTAGTTAATCCGTTACTTTTATTTTCAGGCATATACTTAAGACTTTCGATATCTTCAAAGAACCATTCAGAACTCACAACAATCTAGTAATTTTTCTTTATATTGTTTTTCAAAAACAAATATTTTCTAATTTCAACCTTAACTTCATATCTGTTTATTAAACTTTAAAACTTTTAAAGATACTAGACATGTGCCTCAGGGTTTAGTTAATACGATTTTTTTTTCATTGTTGAAAAAAAAAGAATGCAGTCTGAAACATACACTAGTTTATTTAAGGTCATTAAGACTATCTCTCATAATTATCATCCAAATACTAACCTACTTGGGCAAAAACTTCAGCAACTTCATTGTACACATGTTATAGACTTTGCATAATTATCCCAAAATGTATGAAAAAGAAAAAAATCAGATCACTATAGTTATTATCATCAACAAACTGCAACAATGATCATCCAGGAAAACTTCAACTGTTTAGCTTTTAAACAATAAGAAATGTATGTGAAACATGAAAAGATAAAATAAAATAAAAACTCACATAAAGAAAAAAAGAACTCAGTGGAACTGGTCCCTCATAATGCACAGACATGATACTAACTAGACAAAGATTTTAAAACAACTGTATAAATACATTTAAAAAAACAAAGAAAATCATGACTAAAGAATTAAGTTAGTATGGAATGATATTTCACAAAGTAAAGACTATCAAAAAGAAAGAAAATTACAGTTATAACTCATAAACTGTATTTACAGGGTCTCTTTCTATTTACATATATTTGAATATATTCTGTAATTTTGAAGTACAATACCTGAGCACATGGTGTGGTGGCACGTACCTATAATTCCAGCACTATGGGAGGCTAAGGTAGGAAGCTCCCAGGTTCAAGTCCAGCTTGGACAATCCTATTCCAGAGAAAACTGTGTAAGAATTAAGGAAAGAAAGAAAGAGAAAAAGAGAGAGAGAAAGAGAGAAAAGAGAAAGAAAGAAAGAAATTTCAGTGCGAAACTCCTCAGTTCAATCCTTAGTATAATAAAAAGTACAATAATTGAAATGAAAAATTAAATAGAAGGGTCAACCACAGATTTAAACTGTAAAGAAGACTTTGAGCATGAAGATAATTCAATGCAGATTATTTAATCTAATAAAGATAAAGAAAAAGGTGAGAAAAATGATCTCAGACTAAAAAAAACTTTCAATACTTATCAAATAAACATGCTTATTATAGAAGGTCAAGAGAGAGGATAGAGAAAAGGTTAGAAAGACTATAAGGAAATAATGGTGTAAAATGTGTCAAATTTGATGGAAAAACGACCTACACTTATGTGAGGCTGAACATATACTTAGTTATATCATAACAAAACCTTCAAAAAACATAAGATTTAAAAAAAAAACAAAAGGTTCAACCCATCATTTATAAGTGATCTTCAAAAATTAACAATTCTAAACATTGTACTGAACTTTACACCCAGAATAGTAAGATGAAAAGAGCATCCAGATCTTTCAGATTAAAAAAGAGAAAGTTAAATATTCCTTTCTCCATATGACATACTCTTGTAAGTAGAAAGTTCTAATTCACAAAACATTTAGTAGACAATAAACTGTACCCTAAAATATACAGTATATGGAAACAATTTAGAAAAATCAAAATTTTTCTCTTCACTACTCAGGAATGACAGCATCAAAAAGAATACAACAATACACTCGGGAAATAAGTTTTGCAAAGTAGTTTGCAAGATTTGTATTCTGAAAATTGCAAATTAATGTTAAAAGAAATTAATACCTAGACATGTGAGTGAGAAGAGAGATTATGTTACTTAATTGGAAATCACAATGTCTGTGTTGATCATCTTTCTATTGCTACAACCTAACTAAGACTATCAGTTTTGTAAGGGAAAAAGGTTTATTTTGCCTCAAGTCTTCAGAGGTGTCAGTTTATAGTCATTTGACCCTTCAGCTTTAGGTTCGTAACTTCACAGTACACCGTACGGTGAGCACATGGCAGGAAAGGCCTATTTACATCATGGCAGATGTGAAAAAAGAATAAAGAAACAGGAGGTGCCTGGGGTCCCAATATCTCCTTCAAGGATATGCTCCAAGTGACCTCATGTCTTTTCAATAGTCTTATCTCCAAAAGTTTCCACTACCTCCCACTAAAACCACAGACTAAGCCTTTAGCACATGGGCTTTTGGCAGATATTTTTAGATCTATACTACAGCAATATTGTTAAAAAGGTAACATCTTCAAAATAATACACATATTTTATTTAATCCTCACTAAAAATCAAGCTTTTTTTCACAAATATACCATTTGATCCATAAATCCATTTTTAAATTCAAAGGTCACAGAATAGCCAGCACTATTTTGAAAGAGCACAGTTGATGGACTAGTACTAGTTTACAATCTCATACAAACTTTAGTAATGAAGACAATGTGGTTCTAACATAATGACACACATACAGATCAAAGGAAGAGAACTGTCAGAGATCAGCCTTACTTTTATGGTCAGTTTCTTTTTGACAAAGGTGAAAAGATGAGTCAATGGGTTAAAAAGAGCGTTTTCACCAGGTGCCAGTGAACCAACTGGATCTTCGCATGCAAAGAATGGACTTGAATTTCTACATTACTCCATGCACATGAAGAAATCAAAATTTATCATCAACCTATGTGTGAGAGCTAAAACTTATACAAATCTACATAAAAATATAAGAGTAAATATTCACATCTCAGGGTAGGCAACAGTTTATTATATTTGACAAAAAATGCAGAAGTAAATAAAAAAAGAACAATAAACAGGGCTGCATCAAAATAACCATGTTTTGTATTCAAAGAACACCTAGGAAAACCTAAAAAGACAATAGATCAGAAGTACATATTTGCTCCTAAAAAGTTTATAGTGTTTTTGCATTTAAAATATTTTATTATCCTTAAATTCTACATAAACACACAAAATGAAAATGACGGAAAGGAAATTTATTTAGAGAAGTAATCAAAAGTCATATGGAATATGCTGAACCTCATTAGTACCTAACAAACACTACACTTTTTTTGTATACCAATTGTAGTGGCTAAAATTAAAAAAATAAAAGACTGGCCAGAACACTGCCAATGGTGTTATGAAGTGGTATAATCACTTTGGACACACTGTAGAAGTTCAAGTTTAGAATTACTATATGACCCAACAATTATACCTTTTTTATGTGCCTGAGAGAATTAAAGACATATTCATACAAAACCCTATAAGTGAATGTTCATAACAACTTTACATATGATGGGCAAAAAAAACCGGAGACAGCCCAAGCTTCCTTTAATTTATGTTTTGATAAACAAAAAGTGGTTTATCCACAAAGTATGTTATTCAGCAGTGAGAAGGAATAGACTTTGATGGCTATTATTAAAGTGTAGACTTTGAAAACATTACACACAATTAAAAAGTCAGTAATAAAAGACTACAAATTGTATAATTCCTTTTCTACAAAAATGTTCATAATAGTCACATTTTATGTATTAAAAGTTGCTGATATTTTAGAGTCAGGCACATACTAAGTACTCAACACTATGTATGATGATGGCAGTAATAATTGTCATGATGAAGATGCTGAGGAAGACAATGCTGAGAAGTAAAAAGAGAGATTTTAATATGCTTCCTATGTTTGTTGACTTGGAAGCTAGATTACTCTGGATATGTAAGAATGAACCCTGTATTCTGGCAGTTTTAGCCAACATTACTTCAATAGTAAGTTCATGAGTATTGGGGGTGCAGTACCAGGAAATATAATAACTCAAGGAGGTAGAGACTCAGAGAGAAGTCCAGATCAATTAATATCTGTGTCTTCATTTGCTGTGAACCTACATTAATTGGTGTTAATGGTGTCTTACCTGTTGGAAATGCAATGAAGGTTTATTGCAACATGTTCATTACTCCCAGTAAATACTTTAAATGCTTTTTGCTGTCAAATGGCCTTCTTTGTTCTAGCCTTGTGAGCATAAAGGTAAGGTGAATCTTATCCTAAATCACTAACCAGCGGCAGTCCTGCATGCTAAGATCCTATACCTTTCAGGCGCAGGCCCAGTCTAGTTATGAGGAAGAAGTCCTTGTCTGGTGTTGTTATTAATAAATCTGTAAGTAATCTGGAAATGGCTGGGAAACTGCTAAGTATAGCAATAAGACAAAAATGTGGTGGACTAAGATATAATTGTCATTTAATCCATATCAACATTGTTATAGCATTGGATGTTGAGACAATCTTCAATACAGTTTAGTGTCAATTGTAATATATTTTGTATAATTGTATATATTATATATAATATTTGTGATAAGAGAGGAGCAATGTTTGACTATGTGTTTGTTCCATTTGATGTGGTATGAAGGCTAATGAGAAATTTAAGAAGGTTCTAAATTTCTGACTCAGCAATTGTCTATATATCACTCTCATGATAAGGGATATGGGTGACACGAGTTAAATGATCGTTTTATGAATATACTACCCTAAGGATATTAATGGAAAGATGTAGATATATAGGGAGGGAAAGAGGGAGGATACATGGGGGAGGGGAAAGAGGGGGAGAGAGCATAGAGATAGATGGAGAACAAAAATACAATTTGACTATATTTAAACTATATGGAGATCATCGGAAATGTTCACTTCCATTAATACAGATGTCATAATAAAATAGGAAGAATATGTAAAGTTAAAAAGGAAAACTAAACGTTAAAAAAAGTTTGACTCTGACCTTCTTTGAACACCTTTATACACATAGTGGAGGAAAAAAGAAAATACAGGAAGAAGCTGTTATTAAAGTAAGAAAAACATTAAAGCTTTTATAGAAGTCAGGGAAGGAAATCATTTCAAGAAAAAAGGTAAACATTTTACAGAAATTTGAATGAAATATGTTGTTTGGATTTGAAAACTAAAAGGATATTGGTGACTTCAAAGAGAGTAACTTTAGTGAATTGGTAGAGATGTGAGTCAGAATGCAAAGTTGAGAAAGGAATATGAAGTCAAAAATATAAACACATATAGAAAACATGACAGACCCATGATATTTCCCTGCTGAGACAAGTGCTCTTAGACTCACTTTAGAATTTATATTCCAAAAACAATTATACTGGTGTCACTGCCACCAAAATTTCTTGAAGCTACATTGACTATTATCAATATTTTTAAGACTTTTCTTGCCAATGGTATTACATGTGGTGAGTCTCAGTCTAGAGAAGACAAATTTACCACGTTGGTTCAAAGAGCAACCAGTGTATCTTACAGGAAATGGTATTTCATTGACACATCCATAAACGTGGTAAATATTTTACTCAGATAACCATGCCAATTGCAGAACAAATTATATTAAACTTTGGGTGGAACATACAACTTTATCAGTGTTACTAAAGATGCTGAGAATTGATTCTCCTTTAGAATAGAGAATGCCTCATTAGCCACTGACACATCATAATTGCCATATACTCTATTTAAATCTAATTCTTGTTAGGGATGTCTCAGTGCTGTAATAACCCTGTCAGTCAACCTGCCACAAATTGTTATGTGTGTGAAGTTCTCTTGAAATCTTCAAGCTAGTATTGAATACTGGTGTTCGGACATTGCCCTCTCTAGCAGATTTTAATGCTTAATAAGAAAAGACAATCTGGGCCGACAACTTTCATTTTCTCATATACATTTTCCAGTAGGGAAGTAATGCTGTTTAACTGTAATAGGATGTTAAGTTGGAATATTAGCACACCATCAAAGATTTAGCCTTAATTCTCTTACAAATTAGCTTCATAAAGTTGGAAAATGCCTATAATGTATCTGAATACTTGTGTTGCTTCTTCATGGTGGTGAAATATATCAATAAGTAACCTAGCTATATTAAAATAAAATTCTGTCTTACTAGTATTTCTAAAGGCAGAAACACCTTATCCTCTGGATCTCTACACAATAGCAACGTATTCAAGTCAGGAGAAAATTTCTGCAAGGAAGGAGAGATGCAAAGATAGCTCTGCATAATCACTTTTGAGTACCTCCTCACAAAACCAGAAACTTTTATCAAGGACATCTTCCTCCAACTCTGATTGACATAGAGATAATCATCTAAGTTTTCCTATCTGGTTTCATTTACGTGTTTTGGAGCATTAAAGCACAGTATACTGAGTAAAATGTATACACTGTATATAATGTATAACATATACATTTTATATTCTACAACACATGGTAGTCTATTTTTAATCTGCCATATATAACTTTATGTGCATTTTTTTTGCATTATTACTTTAGGCAATGGGTTTCATAGGGTAACTCACTTTATAACCTAGTATCTGCTGTCAGTTATATTCTCCTGTTTATTTTCCTTTCCCCTTCTACTTAAATAATTTTTATTTAAACAGGCACATTTGTGCTTTTATTTCTAAATTTTTTCATAATTATTCATACTTTATCACATTTCTGGAAGCCTCCTACATTATTCCAACTGAATATTTTGTTGGCACCTGTTTTCAAACAACACTGCAGTTCGTATCTCCCTACCTCATCCAGTATTCCCAACCAAGGTGCACGTTAGAGTCACCCAAGCACCACCAAATGTTCTTGCTTTTCTAAGGAGCAACAGTTTTAGAAACTTCAGAAACAATGACATCTGCATGTTTTGAAAGTTCTTAGACATTCTAACCTGGAGCCCTGTTTAAAAATTAGGGCCCTTCTATCTGTTCTTTTAAATCTGACAGGCAACTATAATATATTCTTTTACAGATTTTATGAATTTTATGGGCTCTAAACCATCTTTTTATGTCTATAACTAAAAAGCAATCTCTCTTATTTTCCTGTTTTTAGTTGAAGTGATGCAGTGCCTTGATGTGCTTTGTGATCTTAGATTCAAAAACTAATTCTGGCTCAGAATTAAATCATTTCCTCAGCACTCTAATACATGTATTCATTTTCAACATATCATATATCTTTACTAAAAATTGGGACAAATGGTATTATCATCTGCTTCCAGATAAGAAAACTAAAGTTAAAAAAATTTAATCTATTTATCTAAAATCAATTAATTGATATGCAATTAAATTCAGATTTTTACCACCTGCTTCGTTTTTTTCCTTTTCACTGATGTTTCTCAAGTAAGTTTCAGAATCAGGACTAAAATAATGGAGCTCATTATTCAAAACTATTTTTCTATTTCTTTCATACAAATTTTTTATTTTTTCCCAGAACAAATAAAACACATCTCCCATTATCTGTGTACATACGCAAGTTTTCAAGACATCCTTGTATATATTTTTTTCACAGTGGGCATTCAATTACCTCAAAACTCTTTCTATAACCTAAAAATTTGATTCTGGAACATTTCTTCATCCCTAGAATGGTATTATTCATCAAATGTGCATTTTTACCACTGATGTTCTATTTCTAGAGAGAGATCATCTTAAATTCTTGCCATGACATTTTTATTGTCCTTGAATCAAAACATTTTAAAGACCTTTAGAAGGATACATTGAAAAAGAAGAATTTTCTCAAATTTGCTATTTCACCTATATTTATTCTTCCTAACACTAAATCAAGCAATGGATTACAATCCCTCCCATAAATATGTATTTGCTTTGTCTCTAGTTATTTACTGATTCTATTCTGTAACTTTCAAAACTGAAATAAAAATGTTGTAGTCTTGTATTCCTTATGTTCTAGGAGAGTTATACTTGACAAAGTGCTTGCAATTACCCAGACTATAGACAGAACAGCAAATTGGAACTATAGGTTTCATATTTAGCCAACATTTGGCATAATCCTAATGTCTGCCTAAAAATGACTTAGATAAAAAAAATTAGCCTTCCTATCAACTTCTTTACACTCCTTAATGCAGTTTTTGGAAAGTGGCCACAGTATGATGCTAATGATTATCAAATTTGCTTTCTGCTTTTAATACATTTAAGAAACTCCTTAACCTAGCTTTGGAATCTCTTTACAACACATTCTAAGGTCTTTCCAATTGTGGTTGTTTCTCATACCTGATTTTGTGGACTTAGATTTCATTATATAGAGGCACATAAGAAAATCATTTTCAACGTTTGGCTAACTAAAACAATGATTATGTTGATCTATATGTGAAAAGTCTTAATGATTACAAAATTATTCAAATATCTTTCTACATTATATTAAAATGTTACTTTTGTTGCTTTGTATTCTTCAATATAAACATGACTCTGAAATTTCTACTCTGTCTAATCTGGCCTTTCTGCTTATTTCTACATCATTAGTTTATTCTTTAATTTGCATAGTTTTGAATTTACCTATATTATTTTCTGGAGAAAGTACTATTTTTTCCACCCTTCTTAATAATTATTAACTGTTGTCATGTTTATTAGCTATTATCATGTATTTATTTTTTTCCACTTAAAGTCACATGGTCTAATCCAAATGAAGAAATTAACCTATGATTTCATTTAAAATTGTGTTGCTTTGGGGTAACTTGGGGAGAAATGTCAGTGTTATTTCTAGTCGCACAGTATGAATTTCCTTCATCAAAATCAAAATTACTTGTACCACATTTCACAAATTCTAAGAATTGTGACTTCATTTTAATTTTCGTATAGAGCTATCAATTATTCGAATTGTTTCAATATGTCCTATTTGATTATTTTCTTACATGTACTTATATTTTAAACTATATTGAAATATATACTTATCATGTGATAGATTAATTTTATCTTCTTTCAGTGCGTCCTCTTTTAATTAATATTCTATCCTTTGAATGCATGTATTTCTGATATAAGTACTGCTTCTGTTTGTTTAATTTGTCTCCTTTTATTATATCTTATCATCCTGAGTTTATTTTTGAAAGAAATAATTATTGATGTCTTGTTAACTGTTACCTACACACTATATACAATTTTCTACATAGAAGCTATTTAAGAAATGTTTTTGAACAAAAACACTTTAGCAACAAAGAGGTGAAATTTAAAAATTTAAACTGCAAATCAGTTTTAATTGTGGCTAGTAAAACAGTCATATTTAGTATGGTAATAGTTACTTTTGCCTTTATTTCAATAATCTTCTTTTTAAAAATACATTTTTGCTCTCTTCTTGCTTTTTTCATTTTATGCTAATAATCAAATTTGCTTTATTGCTATTTTTGAAGAAGTTTGGCAACTTTACAGTATCCTGTTATGAATATATTTTCTAAACATTTCATTTCTAAACATTTCATCACCAAAAATAAGACAGTATCTGTTAACTTCCTACTCACGTGTAGAGTAAGAAATTTAGCAAATTGCTTTTTTCTTTTCCAAAAAGACATATCATTCTTTGTTTAAAATGTCTGATTTAATATAAGCAAACTACTTGCATTACCCAAAAATAATAAATGTAATTCTTTTCAACCATGATTTTTTTAAATACTTATATTACAAATAGAATCTGTGTTCTATCTATTGTTTAAAAAATCAGGTATATTTTTAGGTTCTTCTAAACTTCTAACTCTGAAAATATCCTTCATAAAAGTTTTTTAAACAAAATTCTTATTTTTTCACATTTTGCTTCCAATTTTGCAATTCTTACATGCCGTCTTGTATTTAGGTAACCTTTTATTAAATGCGTCTACATCTTGACCCTTCAACTTGATCAATTTGCTCTTTGGGGAATAGTGTTGTGTTTGCGGGAAGTGTCTTGGTGGACAGTACATCCGTTAGACTGTGCTGCATCACTAAATAAATTAGATCATTAAATAGATGGGGCAGAGTGCAGCAGGCTAAATAGGAAACTCCCACAAATATGAGTGATGGCTTTGGGTGAATGACAACAGGTGTAACACTGGACAAATTGTACCATTGGGCCCTATCGAGATTAATATTATGATTTGAAGAATTTAAGTAATTATTGGCAAGAATAATTTTGATTGTAAGTTGTAGAATTTAACAATGAATCTAAAAATTGAGATAAGCACTCAGGAAGACATGGTCCTGGATCATTTTATTAACTAGTCTATGATTCTTTCACTACTCTTTCACAGAGAAATGATTAATTCACAAATTGGGATTAGGAATTTGGAATGCTTCCACCATGGGGATGTAGAAATGAGAAATAAGATCTAAGGAAATTATTAGAAAAGTGTGAATGCAATACTACAATTGTATGTTGAATGGGTTTGTATTTGCCGGCTAATTCTTGATATGTTCAGATGAGATATTTTAAATGTCTTCATATTAAGGTGCAAATTCTGTACCTTTTATTTAAAATGTTACAGTATCTGAAAATTTTGACTTTTCAAGATTCCATGTAATCATCTCTCACTTTGTTATCTGCAGTATGTTCTTTACCATTGAGTTTCCTCTGCCAGAAAGTTCCTTGATTTTATTACTAGTGAAATATTAAAAAATCATCTGAACTATTTCCATCTTGGTGACATCTTGTCTCTTCCACAATGAAGGAAATGTGTTTTCAAAGCCTGCACTGTACATTAGGAATATCTTCACTTACACTACTTAGTGGGGTACATTTTTGTATCTCTTCAGAATCATTTTTTCATTATATAAATAGCTTTTGAAAACAGGGGCCATGGATTTCTCCTGGAGTGAGTAATCTCACCACCAGGCATGATGCCTCTCAATTGACAAGCAAACAATAAATAAATGAGAGTGGAAAGGAGAGAAATAAGAAAGGAAATTAAAGCCTCCTTTTCATTGACTATTTATAGTATTACTTCCTAATACATCAGCTTTGCATTTAGAAGTAAAGTAATTTCAGACAATGAAAGTATTAGTCAGAGACTGTATTTATATGTAGTATGTTCCCTAGACTAAGTACATTAGTAACATTTTTTTAGCAAAACACATTGCATAGAACATATACCTTGTCTATTTTAAAAAGGATCTAATTATCAATTATCACGTAAATGGGTCACTCTCAATATACAAAGCCCCGGCTTTAATACATATTGTAATATTTTAATTAGATAAACTCAATAGTACATATGGCAGAATTGGCTGTGATTAGAAAACACTTTGACTTCTTTCTCTTGTTGATAGTTTTCAACTCCATGCCACAGTATAAATAAAGGAAAGTTTACAAAATCTAATACCTGGCACTACACCCTGATGTTAGAAGCTTGTACATGCATGCTTCCTTTATCTCTATGTAATATAATCTTTAAATGTTAAGTTAGAATTTAAAGGATCTTGAGAATTCAAAGAGTCCATACCCAGCCACATCAATGATTGGACTGCCTCTCAGATCAAGATACAGCATGATCACACAGGTTCTTAAACGATCTCCTTTTAAGCAAAAGACTAATACACGTAAATTTTAAAATTTGAATTTTAAGTGGAGTAATTGATACTATGAATGCATTCACATCACAAAAAAAAACAGAAATGAGAATTTTTAAATGGAAATTTTTATCAAAAGCAGAGAAACAACTTAGTGCTTAAAAGGACAGGTTTATTTTTTTACATAGGTAAAGATGAGGATGTGAAAATATATGATGGAGTGCTCATTTTGGCTTTTTTTTTTGGAGTGCTTATTTTGAAAACATACATTTTTTTGCCCACTGTGGTGGCACAGACGTGTAACCCTGCACGGGGAGGGCTGAGGCAGGAAGATTGCCACAAGTTCAAAAGCAGCGTGGAATACATAGTGAGTTCAAGGCCAGGCTGGCCTTTGTATCGAGACCCTGTTGCAGAAACACGAACACACAAAAAAGAAAGAAAATGTACATTTACATCATTTTATTTTTATTTAAAATTCAGTGCAGTAACAATTTTTTAAAAGCTTTTCTTGCTACATGAATACAGATATCAAAAATTTCCTATAGGGGGCACTCAAGTACTATGAACGGAAGCATTTGATTTTTCTGGAGTCAAATTTTGTTTAGATGGATAGGGGAAGACCCTTGGGCACATTTTCATATTATCTTTTATACAGAGAACAAAAATGAGTAAAATAAAGGGAAATATTTTTTGTCATACTTCTATTCCCCAATGAAATACAATGGGATATTAAAATGTACGATTAAGTGACATTTTTTGTCTTATTCTAAAAGCATAAAGATGATAGTGCAGATGGCTGAGTTGGTCTACATTTTCAAAATTCTAAACAAGGTGTCTTCTACACTAAATAGTTTAATTCTGGAGATAATTATTATGTCTTCCCGAGACAGATACTTGTGAAAAAAAAGAGTTCACATGCCTCTTTTTTTTTCTAAATTTCAAAACACAGTAATACAAGAAACTGTATAAATTACTTTTAAATAATATTCCTTGTGAGGATATAACAAGTGATTTTTAAGGGAGTAAAGGGAAGGTGAATGCAAGACTAAATCCACTCTGGCTGACTGTGCAGGTGTTACTTCAACTCAACTGTATGTTTCTTTGCTTATTTATTTTTATACGTAAGATTTTATTTTGATTAGAATATAAATGAAAATCTGTGACAGTATCTACATGAAATTAAAATTAAAACATTTTTAAAGTGGTGGGGAATATATCTCATGAGGTTTTGAAACTGTAGACATAGACATTGCATTTTTTAATTTTAATTTTAATGCAGTTCGTATCAAGGCAGCTTAAACACAGACCTCTTGATGCCCTCTGGATAGTGATATAAATCCCATTAAACACATAAAGTACTGATATCTCACTGAAATTCCCACTGAGATTTTTTTTTTCATTCTAGCATTTCACAGTGTTCTTCACTCAGGGCACGTGTTTTTTGTTGTTGTTGTTTGTTTATTTGTTTGTTTGTTTGTTTTTCTGTTATTTCCGCATAAGAGAATTTGATTTGTTCATTTAATTTGAAAACAGGCACATGTGAACGTTAAGTGTGCCTCTTTCTTAGTGCGTTCCCCTCCACCACACTTGTAAATAGAGAAGCCACGTTTAGTCATTTCTCTATCTCGAGACACCTTGAGTGAGTCCTGCAGCCTATTTGCAATTTGAAGTTATTAACTCTGCATTTCTTTTGATAATAGATGCTTAAATATTTGCTCTCATCTTTGGGGTATATATCATCAATCCCTAACCATGATTTGAAAAAAAAAAACCTCAAGTTTTTGTACTTTAAACATATCAAATTTTAAGTAAGTGGCAAATTGTAACTCAGTTTTCTTGGATTTAATGCAGTTGTGTTGCCCAAACAGTATTTTTTTTGCAACTGTCTTGGTTAGAAAAGTTCTTCTTGTTAGTCCATAATTACATCTATTATGTCATGTGTTCTAATTTTGGATTGGAACCTGACTATAACAAATATAAAGTGTACAGGGGTAGAGGGCAGAGAAAACTAGCTTCAGAGATACAAAGAGAATCTGACACTTGTTACCATATAGCATCCCTGAGGCTATAATTTCCTTTCGTTTGCAGCCCACGGCTTGGTATATGATTATTTCTAGAAAATCCCAACCAACTTCAGGTTTGCTGACTAGTTTTCCTTTAATGTATTTTGTCGTATGTGAATAACAGAATGTATTATTTTTTTTTTAGGAACTGTTTCTCTAGGTTTTGATGTATTCTTGTGGAAATGGGTGAAATGATAAATCTCTGTTTTGGACAAGAAAGTAAAAACTAATAACAACTCTTTGAAAAATTATAAATATTCTCTGTAAATCATTTTATGATATGTGTATGATGTATACATTATGCATATACATATATACATACATTTTTGTTTTCTATTAATTGTAATACTGCTTGCAGATAATTTCATAAAAGAATCATAGAAATTATTTTTTATCATTTCTATTCACTTTCTCTTGATCAGAAAAAAGAGTAAATTAGATTAGAAAAAATTAAGATCGACATTTATCTAAAAATCTAAAATTTATACTTCTAGAAATTCATGAATTTCATCACAAAGAAAAATGTAAACTCTGAGTGACCAGTGATACATTCATGGTCCTCCCATGTCCAAGCACTGCTATTTCTCCTTTTCTACTTTCTCTGTTGTGGAGATGTGGATAACATTATCTCAACATTCATTTTTTGGTGCTTGTTATGTAATAGAGCTTGCAGAAGGATATGAATGATACTCTTGATACAATCTACTTACAATGCAGAATATAGAAATGGAAAGTCATAAAAGCTTTTAATGGTCTTTCATCTATAATTTAACTTTGCCAGGATTCATGCATAAAATCACACATTTTCACAAATCTTGATAAATATATCTAGGTCCAAATGTCATTATTTTTCTTCCTACATAGAGAGGCTTGACATAAAATTAGGGCATTCTGTTCTGGGTTGAAAAGCTCCTTTTGCATTTAAGTTTTTATAGTGATTAAAAAGTGTAATTTTCATAATAGAAAACCACTTTTAGAGGGCAAGAGACATCCTATCTGAAAGAAATGGATTTTTTTCCTCTACTTAAAAATAATGTTTTGGAAAAGTTGGTTCTGTAAGTTCTTCTTTAAGACAAACTTAAAAATACAAAATGTGAGGGCCAGAGGTTTAACTCAGTGGTTCAAGTACCTTCCTGGTAAGTGCGAAGTCATGAGTTAGATCCTTGGTACAATAAATAAATAAATAAATAAACAAACAAACAAACAAACAAACAAAGTGTGGCTCTAAGTAAACACCACTTAACACACAAGTACTTAGTCCTCACTCCAAGACATGTTGTCCCCAAATGGAGCCCTGGCAACTGCCCCAGAGCCTTTCCCAGTGTAAATGAAGGGAAGTACACTTCGAAGAATCTTTTCTTCTTTCTATTTTGGCTTCTAAATATTATGTTGTAATCAAATTTACACTATGGAAGCCTTTTCTAATAAAGGAATAAGTTACTCTTCTTAAAAAAGCAAATGTAACAAAGCAAAACAACTTCCTTCTCTAAAAATAAAAACAACTAAACTTGGCCCAATATATTCTATGTACCAAGCACTTTTTACATTTTAAAAGCAAATCATTTTATTAAAGTATTTACAGAGAGTGCAATTGATGCAATTCTAATATCCCATTTCTGATCTCCCCTGTGAATTGCCTGTGTCTAAGCTCTGTTTTTGTCCTTCTATCTTCATGTTTACTTCAGATATAGGGATGTGTTCTATGACTAGAGGATTAGGGAATAGAAGCTAAAAAAAGATTAACAAGTTCAAAGGAAGAAGTAAAAAGTCGTTAATCAAGACTGATTTCTGTTGGAAATTATGTAATACTACAAACCATATAAAGAATAAGCAAAATTGTAGATTTAAAGTAGGAAATTATTAAATATAAACTAGATAAGATGCTTGAAAGTGTCACAATAAGTCTCCATTAATAAAAGCTATAATGCTAGTGCAAATAAATAAATGAACAAAAGATAAAAAATAGGTTTCTGAGCTCTTCTCTTGTTATCTAATTCTATGTTAATTCACAACATAAGAGATTCTCAGAATTTGATGAATCTGGAAGAGTGGTCACTGATAACATTTCTATGTGTTCTAAATTCTGAACACCAGTGAATTTGCTACCAAGTTCTAGATCGAAGTAAGCATGATGCACTGATAGATGAAATGCTGATTTCAACACTGAAGTTATCTACATATATTTTAGAATTTCTTATTCAAAGTCTAATTATAGTGGAAATCTCAGATATCTCCAACTGTTAAGACTTTTCCAGGAAAGAGCACTGGTTAGATAGGCATTGTCAGTAATGATCTTTTTAAGTCATGAGTGTGGCTTGAGATTTAGTTCAGCGGCCTAAGCGCCTGCCTGGCAAGTGTGAGGTTGTGAGTTCGATTCCCGGTGCCTCAAAAAAAAAAGTGCAAATATAAGTCATGAGTGAATTTTGACAATGTGGCTCCTACACGATTGTGGAAAATCAGTCCCATGAGTACATAAATAATAATTGATTTTGACTATATGCTCTTTTAATGCAAGTCATTTCTATTATCCTTATTTTATATGCATGGTGCTGAACACAATGCCTAACATATATACGTTTTTTAGTGAATGGATAAATTCATATCTTATCCTGTGAGGGAAGAAAACTCTAAGGGACTGTTAACATAACTGAATACTTATTATGGGAATGAGTCAGGTAACTTTACTCAAAGGCTAATTCTGACATTAACAAAATACATGATCTCAGACTAGTCACCTTACTGATCTAAAGTTTCTTTTTTTTAATCTGAAAATACAGTAAAGTGAAGTAGATGATTGAAATATTCCTTCCAACTCCAAGAATCTAAAGGTTTCTAATTATAATTAAGAAGCAGCAAGATGATGACCAAAAAGCCAGCGATCAACATTAGCAGATAGAAGCATGCCACAAGGACACATGCAGTGTGCGTACTGAAGGGGGACCACCAACAACCAACTCTCAGCATGATCGCTAGGTCTGTTTCAGTGACTGACAAGGGTAAAGTGGAAACTCATCTGGACTACAAGTATGTCAGGTGTCTAAAAGCATCCAGGCAACCAGCCTTACAATCAGCAACTGACTAGAAACCTAAGGGCTATTTCCACATGAGTAGAGTGACAAGGGTTTTGTGAGTTTTTGACATTTCTTCATTACCCACACATGGTTCCCAGTATTATTGATTGTGCCTTCCAATGACATATTCAAAAAGCAAAATAGGATTTGTATCTTGAGGCTATAATAATATTATGAAAGTTAATTCATAAAAGCATAAAGCAAAAAATGACATTTTCAATATTTCAAGTTGTCTGCTGTTGTCTAAATCAGTAAATATTCCTTTCCTTCTGTAAGGAATATCAAATGGGAGATAAATCCTAAACAATCAAATCAGTCTTAAAAACTTGTCTCTTGGAAACTATACTCTCCTATTAATTTTGCTTCATACCATACTATGTCTATACTAAAATATTTACAAATAATGGCGGTAAAGAGAAAGTGAACCTAAGTAAAGAGAAGGTGAACCTAAGACAAACTTAATTTGCTTAGAAATTGTTTTACTTTTCAGATTTAACTAGATGATTTCATCACTCTATATTTGCTTTTCCATACTCCATAATTTCTAATACTTTGCAAGTGGTGGCAAAGTTGCACCAATAATTCCATATTCTCATCGAAAGTTTCTCTGGGTCTCTGTCTCTGTCTTTGTCTCTCTCTTTTCCTCTCATCCTGTGTCTGGCTGCCTGGCAACTTTTCTGTCTTCAGAGGCAGGGTAAGAAACTAAGCAGCTCTGGGAAGGATAGCTACAGAAATCCCTAGCAACCTAACTTTCAGGCCAACTCTCCTTCACACACCTCCTAATGGAAACTTAGACTGTCAGCCCCAGTTGGTTTATATACACATCTTTTCCTAACTTGTGAATTTCAGGTGCAACACATGAATTATTGTTATCTACCATAAAAATCCCAGGATCACACACATAAAATGAGTTAGCTGAAATTAAATCTGATATTTGATCTTGTGTGAGCAAAGTCTGGTCCTAACTGGAAAGTATGTACAAGATTTCCACTGATTGATAGTTAATATTCTTGTGTTATTTTAGACTAGAGAGGAAGAATAATTGTACCTACTTTGTTCAATTATTTACCTCATTGTAATATTTCCTAAAACTCTATAGTTTAATGAGTTTATTTAAGTGTGCATTAATAACTGATTGGAATGAAGAAGTTATAATGGGTTATAATGGTTATAAGAACACATTTGAACTGCAACTCTAGCTGTTTTCAGTAATAGCATAGTTTATAAACTTTCTTTTTTTCAAATTAAACATTTATTTAGACTCCATTACAATTTCAGAGCCATTCAAAACCTAGGAATCATTTTTTTTTCAGAGACAGAATCTCAGTATGTAATTCAGTTCAGGTTCACCTTGAACTCACTGTGTAGTGGAGGAGTGATATTACCACCACTTTCTGCAGGAATCAACAGTTTACAGCTCAGATTTGGTCTAGAATTTTATTTACATCACTAGTGCTCATAAAAACTATCTCCCTTGATGAATTGGTCATTTTTAGTGGATTAAAAGAACTACTAAATGAATAATTCGATATGGGGCAATTTTATCTCATTTCATTTTGACACTGACTTTATTTTAGTTTTGGAGAAAATATTTGACCTGTTTGTTATATATCGTGGCAGAGTTATTACATGTTTTGGGATATGAATCAAAATCTTTATTATAAATCTTTGTCTTAACATTTTTTTCTTGACCTGCATTTAAGTGCACATGCTGTGTCCATTCGAGCACTCGTTTATACCAAAGCATCTATGTGCCATCAAATTTCTGTAGATAATTTTTACACCATTTAGGTCTTTATTAATCACATCTTTCTGCTTTCTGAAAAGAAAGCTTCACATTTTGTTTGATAGACAGTACTACAGTGAAACTTGAAGTGAAAGTTGTATGTAACAGGTCATCTCTCTTTGGTACTCTGGTCTATCTTTGTAACTATGCTCTCATGTTTGCCGCACTATTTTCTAGAGCTATTTTGAGTCTTCTGTCATTCATGATTGGTGATTTGATTGATGATTACTTTTAAAATCTCTTGTTATGCTTTACTACTGTGTCACAATGCATCCTTGATATTTTTTTCCATTCAAGGCAAACATATAAGTCAACCAAATTGTCTGAAAGAGATCACGTTTTTTTCCTCTAAGTCACATAATAGGCTCATTATAATAAAGCACTGCACATTTAGAAGACTGTATCTGTAGAATACCGCTTATGTAGAATATAGTAACTCCTGAGATTATCTTCTCTATCTTCCATGACTTTTCCCTTTTCTTAGCTGACCGGAACATCGTGTAGTAGTGGATAAGTCACTGCGGGAGTTTTGGGCATGACAAGTTTTTGGTGGTTGTGCTGCTCCAACCTGCTTTTCTTTGCATATGTGGGTGGAGGGCTAGTGGTGCAAATGATAGAGGAGAGATAGAATCTGGATGTCTTTCGCATGGTTTGTGAGCACTCCTCATTTTCTTGCCAAGACTTAAGTGGATACAAATTTCCTAATAGCTGACCTCTTGGTTAACTGAATGGGATCATGTAGGAAAGACACCTACGTGCTTCGTCCCAATGAGTAAGTACTTCATAGAACGTGGAGGACTGTACAACCTTGAAAAAGAAACACATTATTTTAATGTTTTTCTCTTTCTTTGAACTTCCATTCCAAAGTCGATGAATTTTGACTTAAAGTAAATAGAAAAAGAATCTTTTTTTTCTTTTATAGTATATTTTATTACTATGAAACAATAAAAACACCTAGCGGACATTAGATAAGTAACAACTATAAAAAAGTACAAATTTCTAAATGTAGAAAGATACATATTTTAGACACTAGATGCAGAAAGATACATATTTTAGACACAATGATTTGGTTTAGAAGGGATGATAAACTTTAATATTAATGTGGAAAAAATTGATCTAAAAGACATTCTTATAATCAGAAAGTAGTTGAAAAAGTAAATTTCACAGATTGGCTATGCTCTAGAGTCACTTCTGTGTTCTTTAATTCAGTTTTATCAAATAGTTTCTGTGAAGCATCCAAAGAACTCAGAATAATTTTACTGTTAAAAACAGCTAGTTCATACTGCTGGCATCCATCGGTAAGTGTCAACCAGTAAAGTGCAAAAAATGTTCAAAATATTTTTCTTACTTTTTAATTATCCTATTGCTTAATTTTTTCTCCTTTCAGTTTTCTTTCACTCATCTGAGCTTTTAAGATAGTGAATACAGAACATTTCAAATCTGTTGTTAGAGGAGCATGATTGACATTAATACGAAGAAAGTCAGCTTTCACTACTAAGATTTTTGCATTTTAATTCCACAGTCTTTTTTGAATGACCAACTAAAATACTAGGTACTTGGAGGATCAGATTGAGAAGTTAAGTGGTCATGCAAACAACCCCCCCCTTTTTTAATTCCACTAATTTATTTTGATGCATCTGAGTGGTTTTGCAAAGTTCTTATGCCACCAGAGCAGTCTACGGAGAAGGAAAACAAAGCAACAATAAACCCACCACAAAATCTGTTTAAAATGCCTCGAGGTACCCTTTAAAGACAGAAACCCGCAGCAAAACACACTGCCAATTCCTTGCTTTACTGCTCCCTGCTTAGAGATTTCATTCTCCTTGCACCTTGCCTTCTTATGAAATGGTTAGTGACTTTGGGGGCTGTTGTGCTTTTTGTTTCTGCTGAGTCACTGGATTTTAGGTCTCTGTCCCCAGGTGCCACTCATCGTAAAAGTTAAAAATGCAATCCCAAAGGCACTGTGATTGCGCGTGTGTGGGTGGGGGGAGTAAAGCGTTTCCCTGAGACAGACTCAGCGCCTCGGCTGGTCTTCCCTCCCCAGGCGGCCGCGAGGAGAGGCGCGAAGGGATCAAAGCCGCTTTGCTGGGAGCAGCAGCCCGGCGCGGAGCGGCTCATTCCCGCGGGCCGGCTCAGCCCCTCGCAGGAGGCCCGGCTCCGCAACCCGAGCGCCTTCAGAGCCCGCTTGGAGTTACTTTCCCTGCGAGGAGACTGGAGCAGTTGCGACCGGCGGCGCGCTCCGTGCGCGGCGGGGCTTCCCGTGTGCGAGGCGCCGCCGAGCAAGTAGGAGCCGTGATTTACGCGCCCGGGAAGGGGTGCGGCGGCGGCGCCCCGGCCCCTCCGGCGTGATGTAAGCGCGGACGCGCCCCGCGCGGAAAGTCAGGCGCCGGCGGCTCGCTCGCGCTCACTCGCTCCCCGCGCGCCCCCGCGCAGCGTCCTCGTCCTGCTCGGGCGGCGGAGGCGGAGGCGGAGGCGGAGGAGGCGGAGGAGGCGGACTCGCCGCGCTCGCCGAGCTGAAGCGTTCCGGCGGCACTCGCGGATGACGCCGCTCCGCTCCGGGCGCCCAGCCCCGGCCGCCGCCGCCGCCGCCGGGCCGCCGAGCAGCCTCGCACGCGGGCTCCCTCGCCGCGCGGCCGCGATGTCCGAGTTTCTCCTCGCCGTCCTCACCCTCTCGGGATTACTGCCTATCGCCAAGGTGCTGAGCACGGGAGCCGAGCGAGGTAAGGGAGCCCCTGTCCCCCGCTTGCCTGCGCTGTCCCCTCGCCTCTCCGGTGGGCGACGCTGGCGGAGGAGTGAGTGTGAAACTTAAGTCGCAGCAGCCCCGCGCCCGCACCCGGGGGCCCCTGCGCGCTGGCCTCGTCCCGGGGAGCGGGGCGAAGGGCTCCGAGCCGGGGCCGGGGCCCCGACACCCCCGCGATGTTTCCCCGTGACCACTGACAGGTCCTGATGTTGCCCCCTCCGGGAGGCTTTGGACTTGACCGCGCGCGTCTCCCCGCGCATCTCCGGCGCTGCAGAGGTCGGGATCCGAATCCGCGTCTCCCTGAGTCTCCCCTCGGGTTGACCCTCAGCTGCGAGCTTTCGCGGGCCCCGGGTTCTCCTGAGCACGTTTGCCCTCAACTTAGCCTCCCGGGTTAACTACCTTGGCTACTGCTTTCAGGGTCCAAGGAAAGGTGAAAGAGCCTCCGGGGCCCCCTTTCCTTCTGCCGCCCCTTTCCGCGGCAGACTCTGGCGAGCTGTGTGTCCCCAGCGCAGAGGCGGGCAGGGCGCACGCACCTGCCTGAACTTGACTTTTTTTGATTCCCATGGGCTGCGGTGCAGCCCGCGGGTACCGCCGTAGGCTCCCCCAGCACCAAGTGCCCTGCTCGGGCTGGGCCTTTGCTCCTGCTTTTTGTTCAAGCAGCTGATGAGCAGTAGAAGTTTAGAGGGGAGGGGGTATGGGGAGCAGAGGAGAGAGGAAGTGGGAATTAGAATAAACTGGTATTCGGTAAACTTTTGATCTGGGAAACCAAGAATCCCCGTGTAAGTTTGGTAATCTTTGTCAACACATGTATAACTGCAAAAGAAAAAAAAAAAAGAAAGAAAAGAAAAGAAAAAGCGGATAATTACTTGAGACCAGGCTTGGAATAGTTAACTGCTTAAAGTAAAACCAGAAGTACCATAAATCTTTTTTTTAAACATAGAATGAGTTCATATTGATTAAAAATGTTTATCTCTTTATGGTAGGAGAAAAAGAGATGAAAGTAAAAACGAAAAAATATCCAGATGTCAGTGCCAACCAGACAAAATGTTGCAGTGGTAATTTAGTGACTGCGTTTATAAGAAGCAAATTATGAATTGATTAAAAATTATTACTTAATTATAGAAAAGAATAGGGGACTGAATTGTAGTGTTTCTATTTAACCTGCTGTTGGCAACCAGATTACAGTCTTTATAGCATCCCCATACATATTATTTTCGTTGCCAGTGGTGGGACTAATACGAGTTCCTTTAGAAAATGTGGCGATTACTGGCAGTCATGTTTTTAACATATCATTGCAACCTACTCCCATAGCTTCTGAGCTTGTTTAAATAGCCTTGGAGTTGTTATGGAATATTTGGAAACTGTAGTGGCAAAATGAGAGCCCATAGCTCTAACTTGAAATGATGATGTCTTTGATCTGGAACAAATGGCTCACAACCTTTCTTAAGAAGAATGTTTAAAGTTCGACCAGAGCAGATGAGCACAGTAAAGCTTTCAGCCGAGTGTGCTAGCAAAATAAGACGACCCGGGCAGACTACTGCTATAGGGCTCTTTCTGATGGAGTTCCCAGTCTCTGGAATTTGACTTCACATGGAACTAAGTCCTCTGGGTTTTTCTATTTGCTTCGGTGGTTGGTGCTCTTACCACCATGATTGAAATGAATACACGAAGGTAACTTTACACATGACAAAAAGTTAAAAGTATAGACAGACACTTGGGGTTTTTGCAAGATAGGAAAGTAAATCACTCAAAGGATTATATTATTGCCATTTGTACCTCCATGAAGGAGAGGAACATCTAAGATGTAAATAAGTCACATGGAAAGTAATCGTTTTCATCATTTATTCATTGCTCATTTTGTTTTGGAAAAAAGTCATTATAGGAAGCCCTTTATCAGGTAAGACAACTAAAAATAGCTCTAGATAGACCATCAGTTTACCGCTATTGTACATGTATATTTAACCCAACTTTCAAAACTTAGAAAACAATTTAAATTGCCACAGCGAGCTATCAAAAGTGAAAAGTGTGAGCCCCCCCCCAGCTTTTTGGGGAGGAGGGAGAAGAAATCTTGTTGAAAGTGAAAAAATTACTGCTGCATTATGGCAAACTTCTCTCTCTGAACTGCTGAAACAGAAGATAAGGGAATAGAAACTCAAGAAAGAGGTTAATGAGATGTAACTTTCAGCACAGGGTTCTGTCAGTTGTCCTTGAAGACCACAACAGCCGTGTGAAAACATCAGTTGTTTTTTAAGAGTTAGCTCTATGCCAAAAAATGTGAAATCACTTTTAGGTTCTCCAAATACATGTTTGACAATGAGCAGTTTCTTAAACTATGGAGATTGGATAGGGCATGTTTGTTTTACCATTCACCTGTGTTGTCTTTTCCTTTGTAAGTTTGTAAATATAAGCTCAAACATTTTATTAACTAGAAAGGTACTGGAAAATAACTTGGATGTTTAGTGAGTTTAATTGATATACATATACTTGCCCTTTAAATATGTATTTTTTAATTTTCTTAAATTATATTGATTATTGATCCAGAGTCAAACTAAGGTGGATGTCAGTTCTTATTAGATTTTATCACATCAGAAAAAGGAAACATCTTTACTGAAAAGTCAGAGGTGGAGCATGAATCACATTCACGTAGAATCAACTAATTTGTCATCTAACAATGTCATATCATATCAAAGTATTGCCTAATAAAGACTAAGACTTTAAAAGAAGATATATTTTAACCTCTCAAGTTTTCTGCAAAGAAAAAGAATTGGTAAACCAAAAGCTAGTCTGTTTTAATTTCTTGAGTCTCATAAGTTATGGAGATTTATTTCCGAAGAAAGTTCATGCTGCTATTGTTGTTTTAAAATGTCTGTGCAATCTATCTAAAAATGACAATCATGTGTGTGTGCTAAAATTTTAATCTTTCTCCTCTCAACGAATGCACTGCAATCCATGTCTCTTTATAGTCAAAAAAGTTTCATTACTGTTTTGTTTTAAAGTAGTTTCTAATCTTTGAGTTTATTTCCTCCCTCATTCCTATCAAGCTCAAACTGAAAATGGGTAGTATGAAAAGAATTTGGTGGAAAAATAAATAAAAATTTAAATATGTTAAAACAATAAGGGAAATATGAATGGCAGAAAATGAAGAAGACAGAAAAAGAATAGAAAGACAAAAGTTAAAATTAGGAAAAGACTGAATTCTAATTTAGTGTTCTTGAAGGCATTAAAGTATGTTTACACAAAATAATTTTTCAAAATTATTTTTCCTTTTAATTTCATAACATATATATCCTGTGAAAATTTTTTCAGTATTAGAATAATTGAAAGAAATTTTCATTTTCATGACTCTGGATGTAATTGAACCTCAAAGAAAGGAAAAACATGAGAGTATTACAAAAAAACTTAAATGTTAACTTGTCTATAGTACGATGGAAATTTTAATTTTTAATTTAGATGAATATTCTTAGGGTGGTGGTAAGTGATATTATTAGTGGTGATATTTTTAATGTATTCTTAAGAATAAAATGACACTTTCTAAATGCTACTTTTATTTTGGGGTAGCAATATACAGACATTTTTAAAGTATACTAGATCCAGGACATTACTTTCTTACTAGTTACCTTGTTAATTTTGTGTCAGGACCTGGGATGGATCATGAAAATAAACTCCATTTAAATTCATCTATATGCTGGGGATATAGCTCAGTGGCACAAGCACCTGCCTGGCAAGTGTGAGGTTGTGAGTTCAATCCTCGGTACCAAAATAAACAAACAAACTCACCTGACATGATCATGTTTTGTTTTTCTACAAGGATTACAATGTTGAACTACTACGGCATCTTCTCACAGTGTAGTGCATTAATATTAACCATTTTTATGTGTCTGCTCTTAATTTTTTCATTTTATATGAAATGTGCCCACTATCTCCATGTACTTCCTGGTTATAAAGATTCTGTATGGTAAAAGCATCAATCATGCATAATGATAGATTTCCTTATCTTCTGTGCCTTCTGTCAAAACAGCTCTTTATAAAGGAAACACTTGTCTTCATTCTAGATAAATACATTCAAAGAAAGTAGAATTAATTACTAAAAGTGAAGCATGCTTGTAGCAACATGATGCCATCAGTCAAGCTAATTTAGCATTAAACGGAACCCACCTACATTTACATGGCCTCCAAAATGACTGCCTTGGCACAGACCCTGTGAAAATGCCACTCTGGTCTGAAAATTGAATGTGGTTTTTTATGAATAAAACCTTTATTTTTAAAAAGCTAGATAAAAACATTTCCATTTTTATGATTGCTACTGCTCTGAAAAACAAAAACAAAACAAAAAGTGAAATGAAACTTTTCAAACATTTGCCAGCTCCCAACATGTAAAAGTTCTACTGACTTTCCATGTGACAAATATTTTAGAGTACCTAACAGAATCTGTCAGTGGAGAAAATAAATGTCAAATTGTAGTTGACTTTGCAAGACTCTGATTATGATACACTCAATAGTTACAATTTTAAACAATATTTTTGGTAGCAGGAATACTAAAGAAAAACAAAGCCAAAAGATGAGAATCATCACAATGGGTTAGTCAGAATATGTAGTTGGCAGAAACTCTATCAGAAAATAGTCATCTTCACGTCAGATGGTTCAGAAACTTTTCTTAAGTTTCCTGGCTTCCCACGAAAATGACAAGCCATTTACTTCACTGCCCTAAGAAAGCAAATCACAAGTTTTTGTTTTTTGTTTGGGTAGCGAAGGAAGGAAAAGTTAATCCAACCAACCACTTGTTATCCTTCTCTGTGGAGCTAAATTATATGAATTATCATTCTCAAGTTTAACTTATTCAACAAATAATTGAGTAGAGGCATAATATGAAATTACAAATTAGTAATCAGAAATCAAAAGTTTAAAGGTCTTCTGGACTTTTACAAGTTTTTTTTTTTTAATTTTGGAAGGAGACATTTAAAACTAACTTCCTGGAAAGAAACTAATATTTAAGCATTAATTAATATACAAAGTAAATATATTTCTGAAAATTAATTTGACTTGTTAAAAGTTACTTTTTGACTAGATTTCATTTGTGCCAAGTATATTTACCTCAATTGCTTTTGAAAAAAAATCATATTGAAAATAAAACTATAATTTTTCTGACTTTTCTGTGCTTTCTCATTTAAATAACACGTTAATTTCACCCAAGTACATCTGAACATTTTATACAGAGAAAGAGAACTGAAGACTTCAGAAGATTCTGCCATACATCAGAACAATTAAGCTTCAAAATATACACACCTTTTGCTGTTAGCAACCTTTTTTTCTATAAGCTGTCTTCATGATTGTAGATCTGTATTTTCTCCTTGTAAATGATTTGGTGGCCTCTCTTCCCACCCCATCACCAGCATAGCTGTAAGGCCAAGTAAAAGTATATGTATTTTTTATTGCTGTGTTCTGAATTCAGTAACATGAAAATATGGCCTTACGCTGTCTCTCTTAGTCTTTCTCAGCCTCAATCTCTGTCTCTGTCTCTCTCTCTCTGTGTCGTTTTCTGCTTCCTCTCTAGACTTAGACTCTCTTTGTATAAAGCCACTTATTTTGACTGACCTTCCTGCATAAAGTAATTGGTGAAATTGATTAGTAGCTAAATAAAAATCAAAAGATTAGATAATAATCAAAAGGTCCAGCTACTGAAAAATGATATAATATTATCAACATCGGGAAATATTTCTCAAATATTCCAAAATAGCTATAATACATAACATTACTGACAGTTGTCTTCACCTGTAGAAACAAAGATCAGTAATCTCAAGTAGTATATTTTTACTGTCGACTTCTTTGTTTAATTTTATTGTTCTCAGATATGAGGTTGAATATTCATGTGTATATGAAAGTTTATATATGAATTAATACTATAACTGTACTCTTTATAGAAGACAGTGTACCCTACTTTAAGGAAGTACATTTTCATGCGTGATTTCTTCTACCTTTAAGTAAGAGAGAAAGAAAAATAACTTGTAGAAGTAGATAGAGAATGTTACCTTGCTAAGATCCTAGAATTACATTTCATCTCGCAGTGCATTCTTATTAACAGTCAGACATCTCTCCCTGAGTTGCATGTACTTCATTGTCCTGTCTTCGCCTTCAGACCAAAGACAGGTATTGTTGGAACACGATCTCATTTTAGTCGAAAGAATATGTTTCTTCTTTAGGTAAGATCAAGGTACCACAGATCACCTCTTGTTTTATTCTTACAATCCATAGGACATACCTTCCTAACTTTTCCACATTGCATTGACATCCTTCAAGACTTCCAAGACAGCTTAACTTTAGAAATACGAATACATAATTCCTTAAGAATTTTTCTACCGCTGAGTTTTTCTTTAATGACAGTTTGTCACCTTAGCCTTTTCTTCTTAAAATGAGAAAAGAGAATAAAAATGAGGGTGGGGGAGCAGAGACAAAGAGAAATAAAACTTAGTTGTGATTGCTTTGAAGGCTCCTGAGGTATTTTAAGGTATTTGTGAGAAAGAAAAGCTGTAGGCATAATGCTGATAAAAAAAATGTGTTTAGAATGGTCTATTTTCTTTAGAAATTAGGATGTATAAGGAAAGGAAGGACAAAGATGGAAGAGAACTTTGACATTTATTGAATGCGTTTGCTTCTGTGCGCACAGATCAAGTAATGGAATCAATTAGGAATCTCAAACTTTTGCTAAAATATAAGTTTCAAAGGTTTTAATACTATGTTTTTAAATTATCTAAGATAGTGTGTATTTCCAACCATTTTAATGATATATTTTAACATAAAAATGCTAAAATAGCAAGTACACTGTATTAAAATATTCCACTTTACTTAATTCTTAATTTTAAGGTGTTTTATCATGACTAAGCTCTGATGGTACAGAGATAGCAACATCAGCTCATGGGTGAGATTCATGCCTCATCAGGTGAAAGTATGACAGGGACCACTGCGCATCCATATTTTGGAAAACTTTACTGAAACTCAGATTTTTATGTGGAATAATTGAGAATTTAAGCTTTACTCTTGAAGTCATATACTGTTCCAATTGTAACACGACAGTTACTGATAGTTCACCAGCACCATATTGATGTCTTATAATAGTGTTACACTATTCTTTTTAAAAGCAAATACGGTGGTTTTCTCCAGCATGCAAGAATAAAGATGTGTTATGTGCATGTCAGCTTCCTGCAATGAATGTATCATTATATATTTCAATCATGTATGAATAAAAACTATATAAAATTGAGAATTTAATAAACATTTCCCTCTGTCATTATGTTACATTCTATGCTATAGATTCTTTCCCTGCTAGGACGTTTTCTTTTATTTCCATTTCCTAATGATCTTGCCAAATGTTTTGAAATTAATTCTGACAGTGAAAGAACCAACATCATAGCGCATTTTCAGCTCCCCTTGCTGCTCTTGTTGCTGGGAGAACATAAGGTAATGAAGACCTGTGGTTTTCTCTTTCGTGCGTTTTAGTCTGGGCACCCAGTGAAAACATCACCTGAGTGTTAGAGAATATTGCAGAAGCACATGCTGAGCAAAGAAGTTCACAGGGGTCCTACACCTTCCATGAGTGCACAGAATATAATATTTGTGAGACTACTTTGTGTCATAATCACATTGCATAGGTACCCTATTTTATTATGTCATTAATAACATTTTATTTGCTAAAACCAACATCTCTTATATTTTTCAAGATGCCTTTAATTTTTTCAGTTTTTTTTTTCTGCTGAAATCATTTAATCCCCATAGCAATCCATGTGATTAGTGGTCATTCATTTATTTACTCATTCAATATAGTTGAGTAACTGTGATAAGCGCTGTTCGAGGTGCTGAAAATGAAACAAGTAGATAGGTTAGACAATGGAACTGGACTGGTGAGAGACTTTTATCATGGGAGAAGACAAACAAGTGAATATTTTTGCTGAGAAGAAAAAAATGGTGTGACGTGAATTAGGAAAATGCTGTGGGGGAGGGGTAGTTTTAAAAATAGATTTTTTTATGGTATGGTGACTTATGTTTTAAGACTAAATGATGAGAGGGAATAATTTATGTAAGGTGCTTTCCATGCAAACCCTTCAGAGCAAGTTATGAATTTAGCATTTCTTTCAAGAAAGAAAGAGGCCTAAGTGTCTGAAATAAACTGTATGTGTTTAATAGATACAGGGAATGGGCAAATTCATATTTATAATGAAGACAAATTGGTCAGCTAAGACCATGCAGATTCACATGAGGTATGGGTTTGGTTCAGACTGAAATGAATTAAATAGGATGCCTAATGAGTGAAGAGAATAGAACTCACTTAGTGTGTATGTGTGTTGCTGGGGAACTCAACCCAGGGCCTTAAAAGTGGTTGGCAGAGACTCTAGTACCAAGCACTAGCCCAATACACAGAATCTCACTGTTTATTTTTTATTTTCACACAGAATCTCACTGTTTTTTCCAGTCTTCAAACTTCCATTATCCTGCCCCTTCTCCCAAGTAACTGGGGTTACAGGTGTGCCACCATACCTGATTATACTCTTTGTAAAGATTTCATACTTGGTGCTAAAGGGAGAACATGAAGATACATAGTAAATCCAGCTAAGAGGTTATCATGATTATCCTGGAGAAGATGTGGTGGCTTGGATGAAAAGGGAGCATTAGAAAAAGGATTAGGTAGAGAAGAAATCCATGTCTTTTATTTAGGAATATTTTCTGTAAGGTTATATACAAGGATATTTTATAAAATGAATGCAACACCATTCACTCTATTAGAAAATGTTACGGTTTGGATCTGGATTGTTCCCCAAAGGCTACACGTGCTCATAGACAGGGCTTTTAGAAGACGATTGAATGATGGGGTATCATACTTGCTGTTAGTGGGTGTGGTCTGGTCCAAAGAGGTGGGTGATTGGGGATATGACTGAAAGTTAATATATGCCTCCCTGGTTTCTCCCTTTTCTCTATGTTCCTGGCCACCATGATGTGAGCGACTTTCTTCTATGGCAGGCCCTTGCCCCGTGCTCCTTTCTGTGTTCAGCACAGCCCATGGTGGACCAACACTTCTGAAAATAACCTGTCCTTCGTGGTGTAGGTGTTGGGGATTTTGTCCCAGCAAGGAGAAAAGTGATGAAGACAGATGGATAAGGCATGCAATAAAGCTTCAAAACATAACCTTTGGAGCTAAGTGTTAGCATTCTAAACAGTAATATGTAATTAGGTTATTTTAAAATGAATCCATTCAATTTGTATCACCTCTTATTAACTTCTACAATGCATGTTTCGCAATGTAAGATTCATTAAAGTCATATGTGTTCTTTGTAATATTGCTGGTCTTCTAACTATTGTTTCCCTTTACATTTCTCATTTTTACCTGTATGACATGTATAAATTCCACATTTTAAATTAGAGCAATCTGACTCACACTATTGTTTTGAAATATAGTTAAAATAATACATTTAAGAACATTCTGAGCATCAGTGAGCATTCAGAAATTATTTTGCTGATTTGTTTTGCCAATATAAACCAGTAACAACTGAAGAAACAGAAATTGGCCTATGGAGACTCATTTGTGTTTTCTTTTTGAGAAAATTCTCAGTTTTTTAAAGAAAAGGCTTGGCCCCAAATCCTTGACATGATTGAGAAGAATTTGTACTGACAGTCAAGTTCTTGGTTATGAATATTCGATTAGGTTAGAAAAGGGAGGAAATTGTATGAGAGCTACTATTCACTCTCTGTACTCATCACTCTCCCTAGAAATTCCAAGAGACTTGTATGAAAGAAGAGGGAGCTGACATCAAATGGTAGTGAATCTACAGTTAGGAAACTCTGCTGATAAAGAATTTATGACCTACTAGGTATTACTTCTTGGTCAGTCAGAGCCCTTGAACTGTTCTCCTGCATTTATCCACTGAGCAAATGTTGTGATACCTAACATGTACTGTTCTCAATGTGACTTCTACACCTGGAGATAGATACACTAAAATCAGGACAAGCAATATAAACACTAGTTTAGAAACAGTACAGCTTTGAATTTTCAGGCAAAACTTGCTTATGGCTACAGAACAAATGCTTTTGGTTTGCTTAGCTTTGTTGGACCTTTAAAGGAATGAGAATGTGAAAGGAGGAGAAAGAGAAAGGAGAGGTGTTGTATAAACATGATGAAAAAGGAAAACTATCAGACCTAGAGTCTGTGTGAGAGAACAGAATACTGTTTGAAGGAAACACTTAACATTAAGCTGATTAAGTTATCTTATGTCCTAAGTTATTTGAAGATTGTCTGGAGAGTTGGTACTTGCAATTTTTTCATTGTTCCTTTTTGCTCTTTCTGATATTCTCTACCTTAACTGAATTAAATGCAATTTAATTTTAAAACTTGATATTAAAATCTACATTACATAGTACCATCAGACTGCCAGGTTAGTCCTCACATTATTTTATTCTGTTTCTTTTCACATTCATAAAATGTTCAAGTAGAGCACTGCAAAGGCAGCTTTCAGTGAATAGTCAACTCTTTTAAATAGTATTTACTTGATTTTGGCAGAACAATAACACTGTGAGGAAATACTTTATCTCTTACAGAGAAATTACATTGGAAATGCTTCATAATTCTGACTGGTGATACATAAAAAGATAACTTGCATTTTACTTTTCAAGCATGTTGTGTCCTTAGATTTAAGGAAAGGCATGTACCGAGTAGTAGGTTAAAACAAAAAAAAAAGCCATATAAAATTCAGTGATATAAAATTTTAGAAAATGCCTAAATAAAATATTTAAGCAAAATATCTCAACCAATTTACTTGTTGTGTAAAGAGCATACATGTGAGTTGAGTAGACATTTGCTAGTTGCCTGTGCAGAAATCTAACATTTGTGTAACTGTAAGTTTGGTTCATTTTTCATTCATGTTGTCAAAACTGTCTTTGATAATTTGGCCCCAAAATTTCCATGCTAAAATCTACATTATGCTTGAAATATGTTAAATAGTAGCTATACAACAAATTTTTATTAAGTCTTAGAGTGACTATCTCCTCTTATGAACTTGTACAATGCATGTTTCACAATGTAAGACTCTTTAAAGTTATATGTGAACTTTGTAATATTGCTGGCCAAAATTAGATGTAAAAATCTACATTATGCTTGAAATGCTTTAAACAAGAAATATATACCAAATTTTTATTAAGTCTTAGAGTGACTGAACAAGATGAAATTTGAGACTGGGAGATTTTGCATTAATATTTAATTTGGGGCTCACTGCAGATTTATTTGCTGTGTATTTTAGCAGAAGGATGCCAAAAAGTTTGGAAACAAATTGATATGAGTAATTGAAAGCAACAGAGAGGGTAAGGGTTACTTGATACTTATGAGTACAAGGTATGATTTATGCTTCCTGACTAGAACTCTGCCATATCACATGGAGGTCTGTCAAAAGACTTTTTTTCTTTCATGAGAAAGGGATTGTGGGAAAGGTTCAAAGTGAATATAAGGAGTCTGTTTGTGTTTTAGGTAAAGTTAAAATATAATTACTGGCTACATGCTCAGAATAAAAGGTGTTTGGAAAAAAAATAGTGTGATCTCTTAGAACAGAATTGAAACTTGCTGTTCAGAACCAAGGAAAATAAATACACATTCAGATATTAGTTAAGCTAGCAAGCTACCTTAAATATCTAGCAAGAGGAAGAAAATCACTTAAGTCAAAAATAAACTTCCAGTGACTGAAGCTACTTGAGTTCACTGAGATTTAGAGATGAATGCCAAAAGGGATTAGTAAAACTCTCTTTCATGTGAAATATAGCAGCAATAGCTGTATTGCCCTGCTGCAAACCCATGTTTAAGAGTCACTATGTAAGTGAGATTTGAGATCAATCTATAAGAGCAATAACATTTCCTTAAAAAGCAAAAAGTCATATAAAAGAACCTGCGTTAGCAATTTTGCCCTTTTCCTCTCTTCTACAGGCAAAAGAAAATGATTGGCAGCATTCCTTCTACAGTTTCACTGAGGAAAATAAAGTTGGCTGTAGCTTTGGAGATTCCTAGACTCAGAGGGAAAAGGCTGCTTAAACTTCTTTGCTCATCATGAGAAATAACACCATGCCAACCTACTTACTGACCTTTGTGAATTAAAGGGCAAGATATAGAGCATGTTTCACAAACACAAAAGCATGTAGCACTCACGCTAGTGAAAATGTACTGTAGGTGATATGCAAATTGGAAAAAAAAATCCTCACTATCCAAAAGTGCAACCAATATTCATATCATGGCTCTGTGTGAAAGTGGTGGCCACAGTGGCCAGACCTCGGTTAATTCAAGAGAGAGTAAAAATCTAAATTTTTATATACAGTTCCCTAAATCTTGATTATTGCTGATCACATTAAAACACAAAGCACAGAGATAACAAATAACAATGTGGATGCCAAAAAGGAAAGCTGATGGATTCAATACTAAGGCAGATGAGTTGTTACCTGCTATGGGGCTGTGGAGCCCCTGAGTTACCAACAACACAGTGGTGGGCTGAGTCCCACTGAGACGACATTGTGCTTGTCGTACTTGTATTGCCACTAGAGAAGTTAGCGTAATGCCTAGGAATTTTGAGTACATTATTGTCACAAGTGTGGGTTTGGGAAGGATACCAAAGATGAACTTCCTCAAGGTTCTGGATTCCTGTTATCGCAACTTCCTGTCCCCCGCTAGACATAAAGCAAAGTCAGTGTAGAGAAACCAGAGAATATTGTTAATTATGCATCAGGTTTATGATATGAAGCCCAATTGTGACTTAGTTAGGAATCTATGACCAAGGGTCATCTGAGAAACAATTCTTTTTTTCTTTTTAAAAGAGAAAAAAAAAGAAAAGCAAAAAGTAAGAGACAACAACAAATGCAAAACAATAACAATATAGGCTTTCAAAAAAGATGATAGAATTTAACAATGGTTGTTATATTGCATATTGAGAAAGAGAATTCTTAATAGTGGTGAGGAAATGCTAACAGGAGATTTCACTTAGCTTCAGTATCCCAGGAGCCTTGTGAAAAAATATTCTGTGTGATGAATGACAACCACACAGTTATTTAAAAAACAAAAAATCACCATGACAAGTGCAGATCATTACAGAAACGTGGAAGGAAAACAAAGGGAAGCAGATGAAAATTGCTGTGTAGTGAAATGAAGATGGCAAAGACACCATCTTGATGGGAGACAAATTCTCATACTGAGACACAAATGGGATCATATTTAGGTTTGTGTTTCATCTTCCATTTCCTTGGGAATGCTGGGACTAAGGTCAACTGTATACTCTGTTACCTCTGCCCTTAAATTTTATACCTGCATTTCACATGAGAATTAGTATATCCAAACTAAGTATTTGAACCAGGGTACTTTTTTTCGCTTTTTGTTTTGAAATAAGTTTAAACTCTTAAAATCTCGAAAAATTAGTACAGAAAGTTCCAGTATAATCTTCACCCAGTTCCCTTAATGCTAAATGTGAGACACGTCTGTAAGAGAAGATAAAAACTAAAACTATAGCATTGCTATAATAGAAGTTACTGATTAAAGAATAAACTTTATACAGCTTTTAACAGTCTGCCCATTAATGTCCTTTATCTCAGCATTAAATTCAGATTTAGCAGTGCATTGTGTTGTCGTGTCTCCTTAGATTCCTCTTAATTGTTGACGGTTTCTCTGTCTTACCACTTTTTCCTTTGAGAACTACTGGTAAGTTCTCTGGTAGAATGTTCTGCGATTTGGTTTTGCCTAATACTTTCTCTGTCTGAGGTGTAGATTGTGCATTGTTGACAAGCATGGCACAGAAAGACCCACCCTTCTCTGTGTCACCAGAAGCCTGCCAATGTGTCTCGTTATTGGAGGTGTTTACCTTGATCCTTCAGGTCAGGGGGTGTCTTTTTCATTCTTTCTATACTTGTTGATTTTTTTTTTTAAAGAAACCTGTGTTAAGCACATTTGCTTGAAAAAAGACATCTCTGTCCCCAGCATTTTGATGGTCACATTCAGATAGGAAATGTAAGCAAGTCATACAGAGAATAATTGTAAAGGGTCTGGTCAGCCCTGGTCAATGAAGACGGGTGGATAGTGATTCGGTTTCACCTTGTCAATGGGGAATTAACAGAAATGGAAATTCTAGAGGTAGTAAATGCGTTTGATCTTTTACATGTGTCGTAGTCAATTGATCTTGAGTATGCAGAGGGTTGTACAGAAAGGTTCTACAGTGGGATGTGGTTGATGTTTCCAGGGATCAGAGTTAAAAGTCATAACCGTTTTAGTCTCTGAATACCCTTTCTGGTGTTAGCATAATAATAGTTTCTAATAATTGCCATGAAAAAAGAATATTGTCTGTCCATGGTCTAGAATTTCCAATGAAGTAACTAGTAAAATCACTACTAATGGAAAAAGCATAGCATTGTATAGAAGTAAGTGTCTAGTATCTTGCAAAGCCTTGAATTTCCTTTGCTCTAATTTACAAACTTTTTATTATTTTGTTTTTTTAGTGCCCCTTCCCCACATGAACACAGTATTACGTTGTTCTTGTTTTAAACTTTCTGGTGATTTATGAGAGCTTCTTCTACATGATCATTTTTCATTCTCCTCATATTGAAGCTGCTCTTTTGTTTTCTGAGGCTGTGAGAAGCAAACATAACCTCACCCACTAAATACTTTGATTCAACTTAGATATTTGGATGTGCTCCTATCTAATGAGGTATTGTCTAAACAATTTAGATGCAGAATTACACATCTGAGCAATGGAACACCCATATTGAGTTTTTTAAACAACTTAATACATTTTAGGAAATGATTCATCTGAAAAATATTATGCCTTACTGAGAAAAAGTGTACACTGAGAACCGGGAGACGTGGGCTCAATTCCCAGTTCTGCGTCTGACTCAGTCTCTTTGGGCAAGTCACTGAACCTTTCTCTGTGTCTACTTCCTGGCCAGTATAATAAGGAGAATAATGCATAAAGACTCCCACCTCAACAAGATGGGCTGAGCCTACATTCCATCTGCAACCACTGAAGGGATCTTTCTTCTCCCTACTAGTTAATGATAAACTTTATTTTATTTTATTTATTTTTTTTGTGGCACCAGGGATTGAACTCATGACCTTGAGCTTGCCAGGCAGGTGCTTAGGCCACTGAGCTAGATCCCCAGCCCTTGTATTTTTGAGATAGGGTCTCACTATGCTGTTCAGGCTGACCTTGAGCTCACTTTGTAGCCCAGGCTGGTCTTGAACTCACACTGATCCACCTGTCTCAGCCTCCCGAGTGCTGGGATTACAGGCATGAGCCACCATGCCTGGCTAAACTTAATTTTATTAGTGTCTAATTGGATTGAATTTTGCAATAAGAGTGTAGAGTTACCATTAACTTCAAAGAATATTCTAAGAATACCTTAGTTCTTCAACTTACACTGAAATTGTATTACAGTACATATCCCTGCAAGTTATTGCCCTTATTTGCTGGGAAGACTTGTGGATCCTGTGAGCACAAAGCTCTCTGTTGCCTTAATCCTCTCAGCTGCCGACTGTGGATCCTTACACTGAGCACAGCAGAACCAGCTGGGAGAGTGGTTGGAATCCAGTGGAGTAAAACATTATCTAGTAATACTTTGTTTCAGGAAAATTATTGTTATGTTTAAACAATGGGAGAATCCATGTAGGCTGAAATATCAGAGTGATACATGGAACGGTTTGTTAATTTATAACTGATTATTACAACAAAAATTATCACAGCTTTCATTTATCTCCCTTTTCTTTGATCTTTCTGGCTCATTTTATATTTCTCTAGTTTTGCCTAAATGTTTTTTATAGTGTTTTAAATTACCTTTCCTAAGTAATATGTGGTCATGAGTTGTGCATTATTTTGGTTTGTCTCTTGATTCTCCCTTTATAATGAATAGTATCCCCTCCATATATTATTTCATGATCTAGTCTTTTGGAAATGATTCTTCCACTTTTGGAATATTCTGTGTTCTGAATTTGCTTTTTTTCATATATCCTATTTGTCTATTAGCAATATTTTCTATAAACTGGATATTAGATCTGTGGGCAAGACTGGAAATCATATTGAATGTTGCTGGACAAAATATTTCCTAGGTGATATTAAGTATTTGTATATAAGTAATTGTGGTGTAAGATAACTGTACATATATAGTTTAATTAAAAGCTAGCAGATGCTAAGAGAGCTGGGAATAGAGTCTCATCTAATGATCTGCTGCTTCTGCCTTGGTGCAATGCTCAGCGGCAACAGATTGGATGGCTGTACTTACTGGACCTTTGATTGCCTAAAATCTCTGAAGTGGGGATAATGAAATATTCCATGTTTTGAAGTCATGACAAAAATACCTGGGCCCTAGTAAGCACTCTAATAATGGAAACTTGTTTGTAATAGAGAGCAGTAGTAGCAATCACATCTCCTGTTAGAGGAGCAGTATTCTGTCCCATAGAGAATGTAATGGTTGATACATTGTGTCAACTTGAGAATTGAGAAGTTTAGAAGTTTAACTGAGTGACCTGGCAAGGGGCCAGGCTCCTTACTTTGTAAATATTGGGCATATAATATAAGAAAGGAAAAGAGACTTGCTCTCCCCTACCGTTTGCTCTTGTTGCTTTTGTTATTTTCTGTCACTCTGAACTGTTGCCCCTCTAGCCACACCACCCTGGGGTGGACTGAAACCTCCACTAACTGAGAGCTTAAAGTAAACCTTTCTTTCCTTAATTTTGGATGTCGGGTATTTTGTCCCAGCAAAGAGAGAAAAGTAACCAAGACAGACGTGCATGATCAAAAGGTTTAAGGCTAGAATAAATTGTATAAACAGAAATGCAGTGATGTTTATTCTAGAGTCTCTGTTGAAATAGATGTACTTTTCTTGTTTCTTGGTTTTATAAATATACCACCACATGGTATGAGTTAAGTGAAAGACACAAAGTTTAAGTTATTTCCAGATAAATTAGGTCACAAATAATAAACTAAAAACTTTACTTAGTACAAAGTGTTACCAAGTATTTCAAAGTACTAAGTGTTACCAAATAAAAACAAAGAACTCTCTAATGACATTGTATTTGTTTGTCCCAGGATCGGTTTTTTTTTTTTTTTTTGCTTCAACTTTGATACAAGAAGAGAAAACTATATGGAAGATCCAGAAATATACACGTGAGCTGTTCCCAGCAATTTATAAAATACACATTAGACCTGTGGTTAAGAGATTAGGTCTTGAAGTCAATCAGCATGTATTTAATACCAGGCCTTATCATTATTACCTGCCTAGCACTGGCTGTCACACATAGTCTGTCAGAATTTCTGTGAATGGACTTTGCAGAAGAGCTCAGAACTGTTAAGTATAGTTGTATGTAAACCTCTAAATTAAAATCAGTGTTAAGTAACCAGGTGTGGTGGTGCATGCTTGTACTCCCAGCACTCAAGAAGCTGAGGCAGGAGAATTGCTGTGAGTTCAAGGCCAGTCTGGGCTATAGAGTGAGTTCAAGGCCAGCCTACACTGCACAACAAAACTCTGCCTCAAAAAGAAACAAAATAATAATAATTTTTTTAAATTTAAAAACTGAAAAAAATGCTTAATACATATTTTACACTATTATAATTACATTACTATATACATACTTTTTTAAAGTTCCAATTTTGCCTACAGCAGGCAAAGTCCAATAAAGTTGTAGTAGTAGAGCTCTTAGGCACTATAAAGGTAGAGGGGTACACAAAGGAACCAGGTGGAGAAGTAGGCAAAAGGAATGATATCATGCCTCTGCTGTACGTATCAAACTTTGTGCCATAATCTGGGGTTGAATGTGTTCAGAAATACCTTCTCGAATCAATATAGTCTACTGTGCAGACTATCATTCTCAGGTGACACTGTTGAGCAGAAGCAGTTGCAGTTACAAAGTTAGTTAAGACCAAGAGGACCAACGTCCAATAGTTGTTTCAGTATTTTGTTATGAGAGTATTAATGAAATCTTAGAGTGAGATGTGTAGGAGATGCTATTTATAACCAGTGAATCCAAGATGGCTTTATACATCTGTCTCAAGAGCTGATGATACAACTCAGTGGTGTAATGCTTGCCTAGTGCAGGTGACCATGCACACAAAAAAAATGTATCTACTTAAGTCATCCAAATATCCTTAAATATAATTAATGAATTAATAATAGAAAAACTCCTTGTTACAGAATATATTTCAGCATAGATTCTCCTGCATTCTCCTGAGGTTAGCCATTTAAATGTAATTTATTTTTCATCAAATAGTTTAAAATCTTCAACTACGTTTCCACAATTCTGACTGCATTAGAATGGACAGTGTCCCCCATGCTTACTAACTTCACAGTAATGCTTCAATCCAGGGCTTGGCTTTCATGCTGAGTGTCCTGTGGGATGTGACACTATCTTGACTCTGAAAGTGGACAGAATAAAAAGGTTGACTTTCAAATTTTTATTATTTACTTTTACCCATACAAAATTGTATAACTTTCCTTTAAAGTAAATGGGTGGGGGAAGAAGGGACATATGCTGTGTCTTTCATTCTCCGTGAATATGACAGTACCCTTGAAAAGTATGAGATTTTTCCCCTAGAAAGAAGAATATGCTTGTATAATATCAAGTAAATGTTCAGTGCTCCTAAATGATAAATTTACATAAAGGATAGTTTGCTTTCTTATCAGAGTCTGTATGTTAAAGATTATATGTCAGAAAATAAGAGTGAAGACTAAAATCAGGGGTTGGTTTCGCCTCTTTTAACTCTGTATCTCATTCTATACAGATTTTGAAAACAACCGAACAAGCTATCACATTTGAATATTGGAAGTATACTTCCTGGATGTTATCATTTCTCTTTAGGTAGAGAGACTCTAAAGAATTCCTGATGCACATTTTGTTTTCCTTTTCAATGGGAACAGCTCTCCTTTAAATAAAATAATCTTAATGGTATTTTTCATTATTTTTTTTTTCTTTCTAAAGCCAAAACTATTACATTCACCTTTGTGCACAGCAGTAAAAACAAGTAGTTCTAGGCAAAATATGTACAGCATTATGGGCTTCTTTTTACTTAGGAGACATACTTATTTTAATAAGCCAATATTTTTAAATTTTTCGTGTTTGGTAAACTGACAGGTATTCTCAAAATCATTTTCTAACTTTTTTTCTTTTCTTTTTTTCTTTCTTTTTTTTTTTTTTTGATACAGAATATTGTTCAGGCTAGCGTTGAAGTCACTATGTAGCCCAGGCTGGCCTTGAACTTGCACTGATCCTTCTACCTCAGCCTCCCATTTGCTGGGTTTGTAGGTGTGTACCACCATGCCTGGCTGATAGTATCTTAATATAACCATTACCAATAGCAATGAGACAGAACTGCTACAACGAATGTCTGTTATACTGTATTAATATTGCTTTTATATTTTCTTTGCAAATTCAAGACTTCTTGCAATGTTATAAAAATAGAATAAAAACATTAAAACTCTTTCGGAGTGTTAAACATCACCACCAACTGTCAGAAGGATTTGGGGAGCCAGCAGGGAGTTGTGTTTATCCTACATAATGGATGTGTGGTCACGGATCTCATTAAGCAATAGCAATCTTTGGGAAACTGTTGTTTCTCTCCCAGTGTCCAATCTAAATGCACTCTTTCTTGTCCACTGAAGTTCATTCTGCTTAAAGCTATTGGTCTATCTCTCCCTCTATCTCCTCCTCTTTCTTTAAGATGATTTTTTTATTCTATAGAAGAATAGCGTGTCATATAAATTGGGATACTGGTTTCTTAAAAATCCATTCAAAAGAAAGACATCGTTTTAGGTTCCCAAAGGCAGCCCTTACATAGGCATATTCTCTGTGATCAGTGAAACAACCACCTTCAGAATCCTCAGTTGTCTTTGCCTGAAGTCATTGGGGAAATAAACAAAACATAAGACTCCAGTGATTTCAGTGAATAGATTATTTTCACAAAGACTGAAACCAAAATTATAAAATGACTAGGTCTCTGGTGTGTGGAACAATGTGGATATCCATAAAGTTTTAAAATTTTTTGTCCCCCTTCCAAAAAGAAATAGTTCACTCCTTTTGTCTATGTAAGACTTTCAGAAGTGATAGAAAAACTGATGCAAAAAACATACTGTTAATAAAGGGCGTTTTTAAAATGAGCAAGAAAAAAAATCCCTTGACCTCTTGGTAGTCTATGAAAATATGTTGAATGTCCAACTGTCCTTGTTCGGCTTTTTCAGTCTTCTGTCCTTCAATCCATTAGTCATTCAGATTCTTACGAAGCCTAAATTTCAAATGAAAGCAAATATAGGAAATTAGAACAATACTGTTATGAAATAATCATCAAATAGCAAAGACTCTAAAAATGATAATTCTCTCTTCATCTGTTGATCAAAGATTTTTCTTTCTTTGAGAGTAGTATAATAGCTAGTGGCATTGACAACCCATGGTTTAGTGATTTTCTTTAGTGGATTTTTCTTGTAAGTATTACATATCTATTAATAATTATTTGAAAGTTACCTTCTTAGCAGAGGACTTGAAAGAACTGATCATATGGATTTTTTAGGTAACCTTTAATTTTGGCCTTTTATGTGGAATTGAAATTGAACAGTAGCTGATTGAAAAAAAATAATTTGAGATAATGATAGGGGCTCTAAAATCACAGGAAAATTTCATCTCACAGAGTGAATCTACTTTATTGTTTATGCAGAGTTTCTAGTAAATTACATTTAAGCCATCTCACCCCTTGTTTTTTTAAAGGGCATTTGCTATTTGATTTTCAGAAAAGCAATGTATTAATTAACCTTTGGGAATCATTAAGATATGTTGATAGCATTAAGTCTTTTAAGAATAAGATATGTTTCTAAAAATAGTAATGTCAAAATGAAGCAAGTTATTTAGGAAGATATTTAATATAAATGTATATGAAAACAATTTATTGAACAATTACATATGCATTCTATGCTAACCTTCTTGAGTGACATAATCTTATTATAACCGAGGCAATGTTATAAACAATAGAAACTGTTAAAAGATAATGTTTTACTATGAAAGAAATCAAAGTTTCCTTTTTTCTTTCCTTATCTTCTCAGAGAATTAAATAACCAAAGCAGAAAATTCTAAGAAATATATTTGCATCTATATTTTAGCATATTTGTCTAATTTAATTAAGGCAAAATTATAATGATGTACTTGTAAGCTTGTATGTCAGTTTTATACCATATACTTACCTATATGGTGATGTATATTCCATATTTTAGCTAAATAGAAGCTGACGTCAATGCATAACTGTGATCATTTTTTAAAGAAACAAGATGCAATAGCAGCTTTGAAACACTAAGTAGATTTTTGAAATAATGTAATGTTTAACTTATAAAATTTTATTGCTACCAGTTCACTCAAGGTTATCATTACTGCCACTGAGTGATATATTTTAGAAGTCTTGTTAATGTGATCTAGTATGATCCAGCATTTAGGAATTAACTGTAGGGAGATGAGAGAAGATGCAGTAGTAGGCAATGGTAATTCAAACAACAAAAATAAATTTTTTAATTCATGATGTATTTCATATATCAGTGACATTAAAGTTATAATGGAATGTAGCTTGCCCTGAAACCAAAGATTTAGGTTTGTATCCAGGGTTTGGGTTCTGTTGCTTCCTAGCAGGGAAACCATAAACAGGTCACCTTTTTTCTCCAAAACTGAGATTTTATATCTGCAACATGGAACTAATGGCAACTTACTACAAGGGTTTGTTACAAAACTGAAGACGATAAAGAAACACTTTGGGAATTCTGTAGCACTCTACAAAATTAACACTTTGTTATTCCAAGATAGTAAGAAACTCA
>RJWT010001554.1:0-47297 GCA_004365215.1 Cuniculus paca
GGCCTTGTGCATGCAAGGCAAGAACTCTACCTCTGAGCCACATCCCCAGCTCTGGCTACAATTTGCCTTTTCTCATCAATAGCAAATTAGTGATTATGATGATTTGTATACTATTATGATTTTTTATACTTTTGTTTTATTTTAAAGAGAACAAAACAAAACAAAGCAGATCAGAACAGAACAATGCAAGCAACACAGAACTTCAAAACAAGACAACAGGAAATCAACGGTGGCTACCTTAATGTCTCCTGTTTTCTTTGAAATAGTTGTTCATACCTTCACACACAATAAATTCAAACAAAACAAAATGGTATAAAACCAATCAAAGCAAAAGAATGAAAGCATTACAGGCCTTCAAAACCAGACAATAGGAAATGAACAATGGCTGCCATAATATCTCTTGTTTTCTTCAAACTAGCTATCCATACCTTCTCACATATTGAAATCAAATAATAGAAAACAGAATAAAACCAATCAAATCAAAGAATAAAAACATTATTAGATTTCAAAAGATGATGATAAGAAATCAGCAGTCCCTACCATAGTGTCTTGTTTTGTTCAAAGTAGCTGTTCATACCATCACACATAATAAAATCAGTTCTCGTAAACTCTTTAGAAGTTCTAGGGATGTATAAGCATATACATGTATATCTAACCCTTCTGTATTAGAGGGAAAAACAAGAAACAAAACAGACAAATAAATAACAGCAATGGAGAGCCCCAAACAGTAACAATATTCTTTCAAAACAAAGTGGTAGGAATATAATGAAGGTTGTTACTTTGTATAGTTATCTTCAAAAGAGTTACTCAGATTACAATATACAGATGCAAAATTGATCTAATCCTATGAATGTTAACTGTTTTGTTTCAAGAACTAATAGGATTAGTAGTACAATCATCTTAGGTATCTTAAGTGTATATACAAATTTATATATTTTTTCTTTTCCCATCCTTCTTTTCTCCTTTTCCCTATCTGAATTATTTTTTTCCCCTTTGAGGAATTTCTTACCCTTTCACAATATCTATTGGAGATTTTGTGTGTTATTTACTCTTTCAGTTTCTTACACTAGGGAGCCAATCCAGTGTTTACACATGTGAGTTTGATTTATTCCACTTACAAGTATGGTCTCAAGTTGCATCCATTTACCTAGAAAAGCTTCAATGTAATCCTTCTTTAAAGCTGAGTAGTACTCCATTGTATAGAAATACCACATCTTTTTAATCATTCCTCAGTTGATGGGCATTTGGGTTGTTTCCAAGATTTGGCTGTTACAAATTGTGCTGCTATAAACATGGGTGCACATATATCACTGTGGTGTGATCTTTTCAGTTCTTCTGGGAATATGCCCAGAAATGGGATGTCCAATCCCAGCTTTTTGAGAAACCTCCACACTGATTTCCACAGTGGTTGCACCAGTCTACACTCCCACCAACAGTGGAGAAGGGTTCCTTTTCCCCCACAGCCTCTCCAGCATTTGTTATTGGTTGTTTTCTTGATCCTGGTCATCTTTTCTGGAGGGAGATGGAATTTCAGAGTTGTTTTAATTTGCATTTCTCTAATGTCCAATGATGCTGAACATTTTCTCGTGTATTTATTTGTCATTTGTATTTCTTCAGCTGAGAAGTGTGTATTCATCTCAGCTGCCCATTTTTGGATTGATCTTTGAATTTCAGGGGCCTGATTTTTTAAAATTCTTTATATGTTCTGGATAGAAGTCCTTTGTCTGGGGGACAGTTGACTAAGATTTTTTCCCAACTTGTGGGTTTTCTTTTCACTCTGTTGGAGATTTCTTTTGACATGCAAAAACTTTTTAAATAAGATGAGATCCCAGTTGTTGATTCTGGGAAATATTTCCTGTGCAGTTTGATTTTTTTTCATGAATTCTCTGCCTACCCCTGTGTCTTCAAGATTTTTACCTATTTTGTCTTCCAGAAGACTTAGTGTTTCTGTTTTAATATTTAGATCTTTGATCCATTTTGACTTTAGTTTAATGCATGGTGATAGGCTGGGGTCTAGTTTTAGTTTTCAGCATGTGGAAAGCCAGTTTTTCCAGCACCACTTATGAAAGAGGCTGTCTTTCTTCCAGTGAACATGTTTGGCCACCTTGTCAAAGATATGGTGACTGAGTGTGTTTGTAGTTGTGGCTGTATCTTCTAATCTATTTCATTGATCTTCAGGTCTGTTTTGATTCCAGTACCATGCTGATTTTTATCACAGTAGCTTTGCAGTATAACTTCAAGTCAGAGATTTTGATGCCTTCTGCCTTGCCTTTGTGGCTCAGAATTGCCTTTGCTATTCTAGGTCTCTTATAGTTCCAGATGAATTTTAGGAATGATTTCTCTAGATCTGTGAAGTATGCTCATGGTATTTTGATTGGAATTGCATTAAATCTGTATAGTGATTTTGGGAGAATGGCCATTTTCACAATGTTTGTTCTTCCTATCCATGAACAAGGAATGTCTTTCCATTTTCTGAGATCCTCTTGGGTTTCATTTTTCAGAGTACTTTAATTTTCACTAAATAGATCTTTTACTTCCTTTGTTAGATTAATTCTCAAGTATTTCATTTTTTTGGATGCTATTATGAAGGGTGTGGTTTCTCTTATTTCTCTCAGTGAGTTTGTTGTTTGTGTACAGGAATGCTATTGATTTTTGAGTGTTGACTTTGTATCCAGCTGCATTACTGAATTTGGTTATTACATGTAGAAGTCTTTCAGTGAAGTTTTAGGGGTCTTCTATGTAGAGTATCTTGTCATCTGCAAATAATGATAATTTAACTTCTTCCTTTTGTATCCTTATTCTTTTTATTTCTTTCTCTTGTCTAATTGCTCTGGTTAATATTTCCAGCACTATATTGAATATGAGTGGTGATAGTGAACATCCTTGTCTTGTTCTTGATTTTAGAGTGAAAGCTTTCAGTTTTTGACCATTTAAGATGATGCTGGCTGTAGGTTTGTCATAGATGGCTTTTATCAGATTGAGGTAAAGACCATCTATTCCAATTTTGTGTAGGGTTCTTATCATGAATGAGTGTTGGATGTTATCAAAAGCTTTTTCTGCATCTATTGAAATGATTATGTGATTCTCATCTTTGGCTCTATTGATATGGTATATTTACATTTATTGATTTGTGTATGTTGAATTATCCCTGCATTCCTGGGATGAATCCCACTTGGTTGTGGTGTGTAATTTTCTTGATGACTTGCTGCATTCTGTTTACCAGTATTTTATTGAGGAGTTTTGCATCTATGTTCATTAGGGAGATTGGCCTGTAGTTCTCTTTTTTGGTTGGGTCTTTCTCTAGTTTTAGTATTAGGGCAATACTTGCTTCCAGGAATGATTTAGGGAGACTTGCTTCCCTTTTAGTTTCATTGTAGAGTTTGAGAAGTGTTGGCATTAAGTCTTCCTTGAATTTCTTGTAGAGTTCAGCTGTGAATCCATCAGGACCTGGGCTTTTCTTTGTTGGTAAAGTTCTAATTACATTTTCAATTTCCTTAACTGAAATTGGGTTATTCCATTGTTTTACATCTTCTTGATCCAGCTTTGGTAATTCATATGTTTCTAGGAATCTGTCCATTTCTTCTGTGTTATCGAACCTATGGGAGTATAGATTTTCAAAGCAGGTATTGATGATCTTCTGTATTTCCACAGGGTCTGTAGTGATTTCACCCTTTACATTCCTTATTGCATGAATTTGAGGTTTTTCTTTCCTTTTTTTAATAAGGTTGGCTGGAGGCTTATCAATTTTATTTATTTTTCAAAGACCTAACTCTTTGATTCATTGATTCTTTGTATTGTTTTCTTAGTCTCAATTGTGTTAATTTCTGCTCTGATCTTCATAATTTCCTCCCTTCTTTTGGCTTGGGCTTGACTTGCTCTTCCTTTTCTAGATGTTTGAGGTGTAGCATCAGGTCGTTTATTTGTTTGTGTTCATTCTGTTTTCCTGATGTGGGAATTTACCACAATAAATTTCCTTCTGAGGGCTGCTTTCATTGCATTCCACTGGTTCCGGTAAGTTGTATTTGTATTTTCGTTTGCTTGTTGATGTTAATTTCTTCTTTAATTTCCTCCATGACCCATTGATTGTTCAGGAGTGTATTATTTAATTTCCATGTGTTTATGGAGTTTTACAGTTTCTTTTGTCATTAATTTCTAGTTTCATGGCACTATGATCAGATAACATGCATGGGATAATTTCGATTCTTTTGCATTTACTTAAGCATGTTCTGTGGGCTAGTATGTAATCTATTTTAGAGAATGTCCCATGTGAAGCTGAGAAGAATGTATATTCTGATGTTGTTGGGTGGAATACTCTGTAGATGTCTACCAGGTCCATTTGTTCACAAGTTTGATTCAGTTCTGTTATTTCTTTGCTGATTTTCTGTCTAGTTGATCTGTCTTTTTGTGTCAATGGTGTGTTAAGGTCTCCCTTTATAATTGTAGTATTACTTGATTTTTCATTTCTGTTAATATTTGTTGTATATAACTGGGTGCTCCCATATTTGGTGCATATGTATTTAAGATTGTTATTTCTTCCTCTTGGAGTTTTCCCGTAACCAGTATGTAGTGATCTTCTTCATCTCTTTTGATCATTCTTGGTTTGAAGTTCACATTGTCTGTGAACAGAATAGCTACCCCTGCTTTTTTGGGGGTTCTTGTTGCATGAAATATTGTTTTCCGCTCTTTCACTTTCAGTCTGTGAATTTTCTTGGGTTAGATGGGTTCCTTGTAGACAGCATATGGTTGAATGTTGTTTCTTGATCCATTCTGCCAATCTGTTTCTTTTACTTGGTGAGTTGAGGCCATTTACATTAATGGTTATAACTGATATATATTGGCTTATTTTTGTCATGTTATCTTTTTGCTGATGTTGCTTTACTTTTTCCCTCTGTTTAATTGTTTGCCCTACTTGGTGGTTTTTTCTTTTGATGTTCTTGACGTCATAGTTATTTTTATGTCTATCTGGAATATCTTTCAGTATTCTTTGCAGGGTTGGTTTGGTGGTCATGAAGTTCTTCAGCTGTTCTTTGTCATGGAAGTATCTTATTTCTCCATCAGTTTTGAAGGATAATTTTGCAGGGTATATCAATCTGGATTGGAAGTCGTTTTTCTTTAGGATTTCAAATGCTTCATTCCATGTTCTTGACTTCATTGTTTGTGTTGAGAACTCTGCTGTGATTCTGATGGGCTTTCCTTTACAGGTGGTTTGTTTCTTTTGTCTAACAGCTTTTAATATTCTGTTCTTAGGTTGAATTTCTGGGATGTTGATTATTATATGTCTGGGTGTGGATATATTTTGGTTATGACTAACTGATTCTGTATGCTTCACTTATCTGTATGTCAGTTTCCTTTCCCATGTTAGGGAAATTTTTGGCTATTACTTCTGTAAATAGTCTGTTTATATTATTTGTGTTGTTTCCTTCTTTTTTGTTTATACCTATCAATCTTATATTGTTTTTCTTTGCATCATCTTGCAATTGGTGAATTGTTATTTCCTGATTCCTTGTTATTTTTAAAAGATCTTTCCTTTCTTGTTCAGTAGCTGCAGTCTTGTCTTCGAGGTCTAAAAGTCTCTCTTCACATTCATTGAGGCAGTTTTTCCAGCTTTCAATAGAATTTTTGATTTCCTGGATTTCTCTTTGAATTTGTTTCATGCATTCTAATTCTTTCTTGTATAGTTCATTCAAGGTTTTCATCATTTTGCAGTGCTCCTCTATATTTTAACTATGTCTTCTTTAGATGTGTTCAGCATTTCTTTCATTATGTTTATCATTTCTTGTTTTACCTGGGAGATTATTTCAGATCTGAGTTCCTTTACAGCTTCATGGAGTTGTTTCTTTATTTCAGTTGCTATCGTTTCAGAAGTTTCAGGTGTATGGCTTATACTTTCTTCTATGTCTGTGTCTCTTAGGCTTGTTTGGGATGGACTGGAGGTTTGAGATTGCATTTTGCTGTTTGATTTTGTCATTTGCCTGCCTTCCTGTGGCAGTCTAATGCAAAGTGTCTGTTGTCTCCTGGATTGAGGATCGCTGTCTGTACTGCAGGGAGTTTCCCCAGTTGAGAGGGGGTCGTTAGGCAGGCCTTACTGGGTCCCTAGTGGCACTCGAAATTTCCCTGAAAGTGGGGAGTATGCTGGCTAGACCTTCAGCACACCCCACTTTCCATGCCAAGGCTCCCTGGCTGCTTGAGGTTGCTGGACTGGGGCCCTACCATTTCCCGAGTGGCATACCAAGGCTGAATGGTTAGGTGGAGTATGCTGTGCAGGCCCTCAGCGCAGGCCATGCAGCCCACTGAAGCTCCCCAGCTGCTTGGGGTCTCTGGGTGGGGCCCAACTAGGGCCCCAGCAATGTGCCAAAGGTCCCCGGCTGTTTGAAGACATTGGGTGGGGCCCTACCGGGTTCTGAGCGAGATACTGAGGCTGCATGGCTAGGTGGAGTTCGGTGTGCAGGTCTTCAGCTCATGCCAGGCAGCCCACTGAAGCTCCCTTAATGCTTGGGGTTTCTGGGTGGGGTCCAGGCAGGACCCCAGGGATGTTCCAAAGGTCCCTGGCTGTTTGGGGATGCTGGACGGGGCCCTACCAGGTTCTGTGCAAGGTACCGAGGCTGCACTGATTTTGTGTACTATTTTTAATTTGTATGATTAACTTCAAAGTCTAACTTCTCTGTTTTATATATTCATCATGGAACATTTATTTTAAAATAATCAATTACTAAAAAACATTTTAACAGAAAAAATTCTTCATTAGAATATTTCATTTTAATGGTGTCTTGGAATTATTGGTATCACCCTTTTGAGATTTCTCATTATCTCTTTAGGGAGTGGAACATTCTCTCCTACTCACTAAGACTAAGACTAAGACTTAGACTAAGACCCCTAGACTAAGGTCACTTCCAGTGTGAGATCTGTCTTAGCATAAGACCACGTCCACCATCTAAATCATCCAGTAATCCTCTCCTCAACCAGTAAATGCTGAGGTTTTGGCTGCCTTGTGGCCTTTTGTTCCTCAACTGGTCATCCCATATCCCTGCTGTGCTGAGAAAAGGAAAAAACAAACAAACAAACAAAAAAACCAAAATTTCAATCTTATTGTGTAATGTCATTACTCTCAAACTCATGTCAACTTTTTATGGTTACCATTTTGCATTTTCAGTGTAAGATCTTCATTGCTTTCATCAAATTTATTTACATTTTTTATTCAGTTCTGGAAATTCTACGAAGTTGTTTTTAAAAATTAAAACATTCATTCTACATTTTCACCACACTTTGTAGTTTATAATATAGGACTATCATAGTGATGGTAGTTTTTAGTGACCTGTTATAAATTATTGTAGTCATAACTATTTGAATGATTATCCTTTTTAAATCTTTCTCTTTAGATACAGAAGTTTATAGTGAGTTTTACCCTGTGCCACCTCCCTACAGTGTTGCTACCTCTCTTCCAACGTACGATGAGGCTGAGAAGGCTAAAGCCGCTGCCATGGCTGCTGCAGCTGCAGAAACATCTCAGAGAGTAAGACAACTTTAGCCTTTCTTTTGATGTTAAAAAATTTATTATGTCTACCTTTAATAACATCAAAAATAGTTCTCTGGTGTAAGAGTGTAATTTTCCTGTAATTTGGCTGTGTGTGTGTGTGTCTCTTTTTGAGGCAGTTTCACTATGCAGTTCAGGATGGCCGTGAACTTGCAGTGACCTTCCTGTCTCAGCCTCCAAAGTGCTGGGATCACAGGTGTGCGTCACCATACCTGGACTGTCATTTTTTTTCCAACTGCCTCTTACGTGCAGTTTTTTCCAACTGCCTCTTTTGTTCAAGTTGGCGGTCTCCTTGTTAAATTTAGCTTGTCCATTGCTTGACCTCCTTGTTTCTATTGATTGTCACCTCCATCCCACTTCATCTTGTGGTCATCATAGACCTTATGTTTACCAGTACATTTATTACTTACTGAATTTTGATTTTATTTATCTTCTATAATAACCTCTCGTTCTTCCAAGTCACTGGATATAGGTATCCCACCCTACCAGCTCTTCCCTTTCACAGGGACCTTGAGTTCACTGATCTCTTCATTGACCATATATTTATTTTTCTCTGTATGTCATTATAATTCTTGGACTATCACTATGGCCACGAGTCATCTTTATTCTATTCCTGCTTTATATATATTACATAGCCAGGTTAGTGACTCCATAAAAGAAACTAAGGTAGGCTAAAATGTGTAGAGAAGAAAGTTGTAAGGCCTCCAAATAATTTTTTCAGTAATTTAATTTTCTTTTTATCATATCTCATCCTAGAAGTTTAGAGTAATGATGATGTCCTAGCACATATAATGAGATATATGTGTACTTTTATTCTGGTAGAAGGAGTGGCTGTGTCAGTTATGTAGCGACAGCATTATACATGACCAGGGTATAATAAAAAAATACAATGAATGGTTAAATTAAAAATACATTAAATGATACATTGCCCTTAACCCTCCTCAGAGTACTCCCCCTCACTTGGAATGCATGCATCTCATCATTCTGATGTGGTTCTGGCAATCCTATTTGGTGTCATTTTGTGGCTACCTTGAAGTCTTGAGTCAATTCAAAATGTTCATGGCAATTTCTGTCAATTAAAAACATTATAATGTGTCATCATCCACCTTATTCACTGGATCTGGCACAGTGCAACTTGTGTCTGTTTCCAAAAGTCATACTGACCATGAAAGATAAAATGTTTTGAATTAACTCAAGACATTGAGGCAGCTATCACAGGGCAACTAAAAACACTCATGAAAAAGGACTTCCAGAACTGCTTTACAAAGCAGCCAGAATGATGGGATATGTGTGTTTGAAGCGAGGACAGATATTTTGAGGGGAGTTAATGACAAGGTGTCTGTTACTATAATGAAATTCAATTTTAAAATCACCATATTTTTTATCACATCTTAAGCCATCCTGCAGCAGGTGCGAGGTGAAATTATATTTATTTTAGTGTGGCGGGAAGCAGGGCTAGAATATTTTGCCTTTTATTTCTTGTTTCAGATTTGAGAAGTGTCATTTTAGATCCCAGAATTCATTCTATTTTGTTCAGGAAAAAGATATTTAAAAAATTACTTCACCCAAGAAAGCTAGAATTAGGTGAGAACTCAAGGGAGAGAAAAATGCTTCCCTGCATGGCATTGTGTTCTTGCCACCATGAGGCTGGAGTCCAGGAATAGAGCCTCTGAGGAGGAGACCTGTTTCCAGATGAGTTTTAGTACCTGACCAAAGTGCCATTTGTCAAAGTGCACAAGAGTTAAATATCAAAGAACTGATAATTAGGGAGCTGGCTAAAGATGCTAACCCCCAAATTTATTCTATATGTCATTTTCTTTAGAAAGGAGAGTAAGTCTCTTAAGACAGTAGCATGAACATAGCTCAGTCACTCAAGATTTCAGACGTTACGAGGGAGAATCATAGAGGTCAAACACAGAGCTATAAAGTAAGTAGTTTCTGTCAAAGTGAACTCCAGCCTGTTTAGACGTATGTTTGTAAATGCACATGCACCGTCTCTCAGTGAAGCAGATGAACTTCTTTTCTCAGGGACTGTGTCTCTAGAGATGCTGGCAATGGCAGAGGTCCTTCAGTTGTGTCATGGGCATTGGATCCTCTACTGCCCTGACTGCCATGTGATGGGAAAGAACTCTCAAGACAAAGTAGGAAGCTTCGGGTCTTGAAATACGGATTTTGAGAAAAGCATAAAGGTGACAACGTTTTTGGAGAGAAAAGTTGGATGTATTACTGCTCCTTTCTGTCACTGTCATTATATCCACTGTCTTGCTTTAGAAAGAGAGTGTCCAGCTTGATTTAATACTTGTCCACGAAGAAAAGTGGCCTCTTGTCTCTGGTTCTGATACCATTTTATTCCATCTGTGAGTAGTGTGGAAAATGTCATAGGAAGCTGAGTAGAATTATACACAAGAAATTTAAAAAATTTTTAGGCTTTCTAATCCAGTGCCCCAGCACCCTCTTTCTGCAAAATGTGAGTATCCAGTGCTCCAGCACTCTCTTTTGGCAAAGTGTGAGTGTATGAATGTTTGCTGGCGAATCTGTATCTGGTGCAGATTGAAAAAGCTGTCTGTAAGCGCAAAGTAGCTGAGAGTAGATTTTGTGTTCTCATCACAAAAAATAAAGTATGTCAGGTAACACAGACATTAATTAGCTCTATGCAGCCATTCTACAGTGTATGCATATGTCTTTCTTTTTGTTTTGTTTTGTTTTTTTTTCTTTTTTTTTCTTTTTGAAATAGGGTCTCACTATGTAGCCCAGGCTGACATTGAACTTACAGTGATCCTCCTGCGTCAGACTCCGAAGTGCTGGGATTTATAGTTGTCCATCATATGCCTGGGTGATGTATATTTCAAAACATCATGTTGTGCACCATGAAAATACGTACTTTTTTTGGTTAGTTAAAATTTTTTTTAAATTAAACAAACCCGGTCTGATTAGCAGTTGAGTACATTCACGAGGCTCAGCTGGATGAGAGAGGGATGCTGTTTCTTAAATTTACTCTTAGAGGGATGACGTAGGTAAGGTAGTCAGCAGCTACTGACATGCCGTTTCCTGTTTCTGTTCTTTGGGGTTGCACTTATTTTGTGGAATGGCTAAATAGATTTATGGAAATGTGCTACTTGTTTTTAGTACTTCTTTGAGAAATACTTGAATTTTAAATCATTCATTTAATAAAACTTAAAAAAATGCTTATTCATCAGCTAGGGTCATTTTAAAACCTTATAGGTGAGTAGAGTTCATTTTTTGTGACGTGTTTGAATTAATGTTACATTAATTTGTCTTCTGTCATAAGAACTAGACCTTGGTAAGCTGAGTGACTCTCGGACGGGGACTTCATGTTTGTGTTCCTAACCCCTAGCTGTTATCTGGCACACACTTGGCATTTAATAAAGGACAGTTGGTTAAGTTAAATTCTTTCTTTACATTAGCCAGCGTAGGAAATTCGGAACATGGAAATACTTCATATTCTATTACAGATTTTTGTTTTGAAATATTTTTTGTCTTTTATAAATTTAAGGATTTAGAAATCATTATTCAGTGTATTTGGAGTTATTGCACAAATACCATCTTTTTTTAACATTTTTGTAAATATTTTTCTCTTAATTAATGGTCAAGTGAAATTGCATAGAATTAATAACAGTCTTAATTTAGTGGCCTATCTCTCCAGGGAAGAATTATTTTCATATGTTTATGTGTGGATGTTCCCTCCCAGTGATGAAAAAGATATCTGGGTGTATGTCTTCTGTTTTTAAAAAACAAATGCCTTTGATAAAATTTCTATATTGCAGTTTTAAAATAATACGAAATTTTATACATTTGTCATCATATTGAGTGCTTTTAAAATCTTTTATGTTGTTAGTGTTGTTCCTTAATGTTTATTTCTTGAGTTAATTTGAAAGCATGGATGGATGGATAGATAGATAGATAGATAGATAGATAGATAGATTTTTTCTTTTTTTGAGACAGAGTTTAGGTTGACTTTGAACTCACTTTGTCACCAAGGATGGCCTTGAACTTGCAGTGATCCTCCTGCCTCAGCCTCCTAAGTTCTAGGAGTTCTGAGATTACTGGTGAGTGCCACCATGCCTGACTGAATGTATGTACAATTTTATTAGTAAGTGCTTAAATCATTGCCATCATTAAATTTACTATATAAAGATTGCCTAGTATATAGGATCACACATAATGAACAATGGTGCATTTATCTTTTTGATACTTTGTAAGTTTGATATTCAAACTTCCTTTCTTTGTGTGTGTTTACTGTTAAAGTTACACTTTTCAGGGGGTATCCATGGAAAAATAAGTTACTTGCTGTTTTTTTGAATACTTAGCATCTATACAAGTTGAGAACATTGTATTTTATTCACTTTTTACTGTTACCTTTAAGGCGACATAATTAGTTTAGGGAGCTCTTCTGCTATTATGTTTTACAGAATCAGGAGGAAGAGTGTCCACCAAGAGATGACTTCAGTGATGCAGACCAGCTTAGAGTGGGTAATGATGGGATTTTCATGCTGGCGTTTTTTAGTAAGTCATCTTTCTACACTATTGTGTATTTAAATAACATTGTATAAAGGAGGATAAACTTGAGTCATTTGTAGGAAAATGGGCGCACCTCATGACCATAAAGTGAAGTAAATTAGACACACATGCTTAAATATCACGATTTCTCTTTTGTGAGAAACCCTGAATAATAATAAAAGCAAGGTAGATAATAGGAAATAGGGAGATCTGTTGTTCTCAAAGGGAAAGGGTTCTAGAGATGGGGGAGGGGAGGGGAAAGGATAACATGATAAAAGGAATAGGGTGTGTTCTGTACATGCACCAACTCCACACAAGGAGTGTAAACATGTACTGCAGACATGTACAAAAAAAGGAAGAACATTAAGAGATGGTACAGGGCAGTGAGGGAAGGGACGGGGGATGAAAAAAGGGATGCACCAACTCTGTAAGGAATGTTAACATTAGGTACTGCAGACATATACTAATAAACTAAAATAAAGAAAAACAAAAAGCCAAAAAATAACATTATAAATAGTGTTGACTTTATTTAAATTGATTGTTCAAGGCTGGGGGTTTAGCTTAGTGGCATAAGTGCCTGCCTGGCAAGTGCAAGGTCGCAAATTCGACTCCCAATACCAAAAAAAATATATATATATATTGTTCAGATAGTGAACTAATGAATACAGATCCTAGCATTTGTTTAGCACTTATTGGATAATTATGTGTTGCAACCAGTCTGCTAGATAGGGACCACTAAAAGGTATATACAGACTGTGTAAGAGAAATGCTGCGATACTGATACCCATCCCATGCTGTGGGAATCTATAGAATGAAACTGTAAATCCTGCTTTGGGGGCAGAAGGCTTCCATTTGGATGCCCTTAAGCAGGAAGAAAAGAGGATATTCTGGGCAGCATAACAATGTCACTAGGGATGGTGCATAGTTAGAAGGTGAGAAGCCTGTTAGTATTCTTTTTAATATCTTACAAAATTCTTTTTTTTTTTTTTTTTTTGAGATGGGCTCTTGCTGTGTATTCCAGGTTAGGCTTGAACTCACAGTGTACCCCAGACTGGCTTCAAACCCATGACAGTCCTCCTGGCTCAGCCTCCTAAGTGCGGGGATTATAGGTGTGTGCCACCAAGCCCCACAAGCATCTTTAATAGAAAAGTCAGACTTTATGTGTGGAGTTACTTTTGATTGAAGGTCACTTACCCTTTTCTTTCATTTTGAAATGCTGAAAACAGGTGGGGACAGGGAGGTGGGCAGGCAGCTGTCTTTCTTTTCTCAAGTTTATTAAATTATATTCAAGGTGCCAATCAAATAATATATGCACATGGTATTTAAATCTTAAATTGGTTTTAGTTGCAGTTTTTAGTCAAGAAACAAATGAACACTTTGGTTACAAATGACTACCATTTTGTATTATTAGGCTGGCAAACTTTACTTTTTTATCTTAGTTTTATTTCAGTTGGTAAAGCTTTATATTCACATTCCCAACATATTTTGCATTCATGGTTCTGTCTTTCAAGGAATCCTAATTGGAAAATAATCTAAATCGTTTTACTGTTTGTAGTATCAATAACTTTCTTGGGAATAAAAGCATGTTATTTGATACCATCTAATTGTTAGTCTCCAAACTTAGTTCGTATTATTTCTCTGTTTCATTTAACTCGTCTTCTTTTTAATCCATATTTTCTAGAGTTGAAAACATTTCACTGATATAAATGTTATAAATGATTTTTTTTAATGTTATAAATAATTGATAAATTAGACACATCAGACTTCATTTTTGGTCATTGGCAGTATTTAATATATATACAAGTATACTTAAAGATTTAAATAAAAATATTTTACTAAATTATTTTTATGCTTTCTAGTCTACAAATATTGCAAAATATTCTGAGTGAAATGTATTTTTTATCTTCATTTTCTGATACATTTCTTTTAGGAGGCAGTAAATTGAGCTTGCTTTGATAAGCATGGATTTATTTGTAGTTACTGCCATCTAGTGACTAATCTTCAAATTACAACTTACTATATTCAATGCCTAAGTACATACTGTTGTAAAAAATCTAGAGATAGTTTTCTTGAGCATTTGAAGTTGTATTTGCACAAATAAAATCACATCGTGAGTATATAATATTTACTTAAAACTTACTGTAAGATTTATTTTTGCCTTTATTTTCAATGTCTGTTTCATTCTCTTACCTTGTGTAACCTAAAAGAATTTACATTTAAAGTTGATGATCCAAGTACCTGTTCTTGTTCAGAAATTGTAAAGGAAGCAATTATGTATCCTTTAATAATGTTTTTGCTTTTCATAAGATTTAAAGTGTTATCACAAAGTATTTGATGTATATGCCTAACCTGAATGTCTCTGATCTTAATTTTAAGAAAATGCTTAAGACCATGGAATAGAATATAGTTGTTCATCAGTTAATTAAACTGTAGATTAAAATTTAGTTCAAAGTATAATTGAGAGTCTGTGGAAACAACTTTGAATTCTAGTGCCTTAAACTGTAATGAACTGTGTTTGATTCTGTTTAGGAAACTTTTCTTTCCAGACGTCATTTGTACCATGTGCTTGAGAATCTTCACATCAGTATGCTGTTGTTATAATTAATTACTTGTATTGCTCCCATTTTTAGACTTAAGGGAATCAGAAGAGAAATTACATTATTTGTAACTTTAAAAAATTTGGATGTGTTTTAAAATGTAAATCTGGCTTGTTAGAAATTGCCAAAATATCTCCATAGCAGCTATACCATTTGGTATTCTCACCTGCAGTATATGACACTAGCAATTGATATTGACAGATTTTTTTATTTTAGACTGATAGATAATGGAGTGATATCTGATGAAGGTTTAATTCTCTAACGATTATGATGTTGAGCGTCTTTATTCCATAAATCATTTTGAGAACCTACCATGTACAAGTCAAAAGTTACAGTTCCTGAAAGGTTTACATAGACCACACACATACTGAAAAACAATGCTTTGGTGACTTATCTGTCCCTGTGAAGCTGTATCTTAAGATAGAGCTTAGATGGGGTTATGGATTATAAGTGAACACAGAGAAGTAACATCTAAGAATTATGACTATACCTTAAGATGCCCATAAAATATTTGTGGCGAAATACTATGTTTTATTGTTTTGTTTTACCTTTTTTTAAAAAAGCTAACTTTTCGGCTGGTTACTTAGACGTACTGAACCCTTCAGGGTGGAAGTAAGTATATGGAAGCCACAGTGTGATCTGCGTTTAGCTAGCTTAGAACTGTGCTTTCACTGCCTGGTGATAAACCCTAACAAACTGATTCCTGTTGACCAACAGACTAGAAACCATGCTTACCTATCTCTTGATAAATAGTAAACAACTAATACATTTACGCAGGTAAGTTACAGTCTATATAAGATTTAACTGGTAGATTTAAAAGAAAAGGACCTGCTGTTTAAGCAGTGAAACACGTATGGCACATATGCTACAGCTGGCTGTTTGTTATCTTGAAGACTCTAAAGGGTTCACCTTTACTGGTTGATAGTATGTCTACATTACTTCCCATATTATGACCTTCAAAAGAACTGTTTCTCTTGCTTTTAGTGGCATTTATATTCAACTGGCTTGGATTTTGTTTATCCTTCTGCATCACCAATACTATTGCTGGAAGGTATGGTGCTATCTGTGGATTTGGCCTTTCATTAATCAAATGGATCCTTATTGTGAGGGTGAGTGTCTTAAGAGGATATACCGCTATTATCTCAAATAAAAAGGTATAAAATTTTCTGTGTGATTCATAAATGTTCACTTTATGCACATGAATGCCATTCAAGGCTTATAATGATATATGTTATTATCATGATCTCAGTGGTGTAAACATTTTATAACTATGAGAGGTTGTTATTACAGTGGAAAAAACTTTGAAGTTGGAAATTAATTTGAACTTCATCTTTTTTATTTCTGTATTCTCACTTAAATTATTTAGTTGTTCTGAGCATTAGTTTCTTCCAATAGGCTGCCTCGCAGGGTTTGAACAAGATATGCAAAGTAAAGAACCTTGCGCAATTACTACACAAATATATGTGCTATACAATATAGGTATGACTAAACGCAGCTAGAAACTGAAATTTCTGTTGTTTTATAAACTGTGGGCTTAATGTTCTTTTTGGGTAATACGCAGAGCTCAGAAATAAAAGCAAAAGCCTATGAAGTAGCTGTCAGAACTCATCTATTTTCCATTATATTATTTCTAAGCTTTCTCGTTTGTTTGTTCCAGAAATTGCCACCTACCTTTTTCTTATCACTTACAAGATGATATTTAGTTAAACAGTCAAACAGCCTTTTCTTTTTTCATCTCAGCAACTTTACTAGGGTCAGATAGTTTCCTGTAAAAATGATACAGACATAGTGCCATTATCATAATTATTCCCTAACCTTGACTTTACCTTGCCTCTTGCTTTTTGGGCTTCTTTTCACAAATATTTGTTCCAGGTTTTTAGAATGATGTCTAGGTAAGGGGAGTGATTAAGAGTGGCTTTATTTGTTCATTGCTTTACTAAGTCTTCTGAAAAGTTACCCACACATTTTCAATGATATTATATGATTAATAAATTAAAATATATAAAAAATTCTATGAATCATATTTACTTAAACATTGACTGTTACTTAAATGAGCTCAATCCTTCAGAAGTTTTCAGTGCAGTCACAGGTCTAATATATTGGCATCTTAAATTCTTCAGACACTTTAATAATGAATCTATATTGCTAATTTGAATAAAAGGTACCCATTGCATAAATATTATTAATATGGATATAATGCATTTATTCATTATTGTAAAATTTATTTTAAAGCTTCTCAATGTTTCAGTAATCTTCTGACCCTGGGTTAATTCAGACCAGATTACAAGCTTTGGTTACTTGTCTGTTGATTATTGGTGGGACCAGTCGACTGGTTTCTTCTAAGATGATTAAAATCTGAGCCATTGTAAGAACTGTCCCCCGGAATTTTCTTTTTCGAATTTTCCTTCAAAAGACCAATAGTTAGTTTCTCCATGGGCATGTGTCTGTTAGGTGTTGCACAATATGAAAAGACAAAGATGCAGTCCCTGCCCTTGCCGAAGTTATTACTAGAAAAACCTCAAAAGAGTTGGAACTAGGTATATGCAACCTTAGTTACAATATTAATAGAATCAATTCCTGTTAAAAATGTCATTGCTTATCTAAATCACAGAACAAAGAATATTATTTGAGAACTACTTTCTCAATCCTCCTAAAGTTAGCAAATTGCTAGTGTCACTCTAGACACAAAAAAGGAAGTTAATCTATTGTATATAACCTATGTCTTTAGGGTTTTAGAGCCTGATTCCCTCTTAGAATGCCAGGTTAAAAAGGGGTTGGATGATCTGGTAATCAGATCTGATTAATGTGATGAGATGAAGAACTTAAAAATCAAAGCCTGGAGTTTCTCAGTTTTGTAAGGTATATATTAACATTGTTTGATTATGGGAACTATTTAGTTTTCCTCTCAATGTATTTGCAGAATTAGGGCTAATATCAACCTGTTAATATGTACTGAGAATTTATGTAAAAAGGATTTTTAAAAATCTCTTGTATAGAATAATAACCGTTATTCATCAAGTGTGTTCAGGTTTAATTTATTACAAACACCAAATTCTTTAAACCAATCTGTATCTTTGGTGGTGGCAATGATTCCACCATTTATTTATGACAGAATTGGGAATAAAAAGAACCTAGTAACTTGCTTAAGGCCCCACAGTTTGCACATGAATTAGATTACTTTGGTCTCAATTCACTGCCTGTACTATCTGTACTATCTCAGCTACACTGTCCCTTAACTTTTACTGTAATGTTCTAATCCATAAATTCCTCTTGGAGTTTAGTGCTAAGAGAAGTGTTTCCTCCTAAAAGTCTGTTGTTTCCATTTATTAGTTGGTGAGTATTTTATAAGTCATGCTACCGCTCCCCCCCCTCCCCCCAATTTCTGAGCTGCCATGAATCTCAGATTTTGTTTAAATATCTTTAGCCCAGTATTCTGGTATTACTTCTGCCTAAGGCTTTTGGTGTTTTTATTGTTTGTTTAAAAACGCATCTAGTGTATCTCACTTCTTGAACCCCCATTTTAATTATTTTATTTTCCTTTGTGACAAATATAATTAAACATTTAAAAGGATTTAGAACTTTGCAGGTAATACTTAGGTGTTTCTGATTCTTCACCAGTTTCACTTAATAAAAAAGAATATCATGTTTTTCTTAGGTAGTTTTTTATTCTAATTTGTCTTTTACTGTATTTTAATACTATGTTTATAAAGGCCCTGTCTAGTAGCACATTGCATGTATGTTTTATTAAACATTAACATGTTCTTTTTGAAAGACAGGGTAGAAACAATAAAATACTGCAACATTATTAGTAAAATAAAAGCAGATAAATTCTTAACATTGGGTAGTTTATTTTCCAAAACTTGATTTCTAGAGCCAGTGATTGGCTTAGTCAGTGTTGTCTGCTTCTAAACAAGATGACAGCTTGACTCAGCTCTGTGATCTTAGTATTTTAAAATGTTTTGGTAAGTCAAGTAGTGAGCCCAAAGCTTACTGATCTATTCTTTTAAAAATAGTCTTTTGGACTTCAAGGTGAAGATAATTATATCTTCTTCATTTGAAACTAAAAAATACTTTTATGGTAAATATTTTTGGTGAAGAATACGTCTTGATTTTCTCATTGACTCTTATTAGGTACCATATACACAAAGTTAAAAATGTATTGTTTAGGTTTTTTATTCTTTGTTCTTATAGCCTGTTAAGACCTTTATGAAAAGCTTCTATTTCTAATTGTTGCTCATTTTTTTAAAAAGCAGCATAATGCAGTTCTGTTTTTTAAGATGTTATTTTCCCAGTTCAAGTTCTCTCTCATTGTACATTTTTATTGAACTTTTATTTATTTATTTGATACCGGGGATCGAAATCATGACCTCACGCTTGCCAGGCAGGCACTTAAGCCACTGAGCTAAATCCCCGGCCTCATTGTTCATTTTTAAAAGGTGTAAGATTTGCATCTTTAATAGTACACTGAAATTTTAAATCTTATTTATTAATTAAAAATAAATTCAGAGAAAATAGCTTAAAAACTTTAATCTTTAGTTGATGTGCTCTCAAATGGCAATATTCTTCATAATTTGTACTTTTGTTATTACCAAAACTGTACGCGTTTAAAATTTTTGATGGAAATTCCTAAGACATAGTTGGAAATATGTGCATCCAAAATTTGAAATACTTTTCATTTCTGATCAAGCACAAATCTGCATTCAAAAGGATTATTTTTAGTTAAGTAAGACTTAGTTTGGAGAGCAGTGGAAAGAAGGTTAAAAAAAAGTTATTTTTTAGTAGTTTTAAAAAAATAATTCTGGGGGAATTATTTAGGTGCTGAGTAGATAGGGAAGGAATAGTAAAGAATCACGTGAAATAACACTGAAGAAAACTAGATTCATTTTTTTTTAAACTTTTTAACTTAAGTGTGATGTGTACAGTCTAATCAAGGAGAAGGCGCCTGCATCCTGTGCTTTCCATCTGCTCATTCGTGTTCTCACATCACAGGGGAGGTAAAACTGTCTACCACTGCCTCTAATAGGAACTGTCGAAATGCTGCTTCAAGGTTCATTTAGCTGTTCTCAGCTCACTGTTGGGGACTGAATCAGAGTGCATCTAGTTGGAAAATAAAAAGACTCCAATGAGTTGGGGGTCTTTATGTGCCTAGTATTTTTGGCAGTGATTAACAGTAGGGGGTGTACAGGAGGTCAAAAGCTGTTCTTTATAGGGGTCACCAAAACATCCCCATCTGATAAGATTAAACTAATGTGGCTTTTGGTGTTAATATCTAAAGCAGCGGGTTGCTGTAGTGTATTTGGGATGGTCATTGTGGCTTTGAGAGACTATGAAAAAAGGACTGATGTGAATTTTGTAATGGGAAAATGTTTGCTTCAGATATGTAGCATTTACTTTTCTTTCTTGTAAGCAGTTTGACCTGTATTTTGTTTGTAAACTATTTTATATAAGTTTATTTGCTATTGAATAAAATTTTTTTGAGTTATATATGTGTATTATTCATACAAATCATTAAATATGTTTTCTTTGATTTCATCTTTGTGCTGTTTTAAACGTTAAAGATTTTGAGGTAAATTATATAGCTGAGGATAAGATACAGTTTTTAAATTTAGGAATATAAATATGATTAATATATTTATGTTCTCTCCATAGTTTTCTGATTATTTTACTGGATATTTCAATGGGCAGTATTGGCTGTGGTGGATCTTTCTTGTACTTGGTAAGTTTGTTCTTACTAAATTTCAGGTTGGTTTTTTTGGCTTTTTTTCCTTGTCTTTTTGAGACAGTTTCACTATGCCGTTCAGGCTGGCCTAGTGCTCCCACTTTGTAGCCCAGGCTGGCCTTGAACTCACGGTGATCTTCCTACCTCATTTCAGTTTAACTAATTACAGGTTAACATTGGTACTCCCTAAAATTACAAGGTATAAATCCCGTTATAACTACATAGAAATAATTGTTCTGCTGTAAAATTCTCTTGTATAAACATTTATCTTAACTTTCAATTCTTTTTAGCATTCCAGATTTCTAAGATTTAAAATGCAGAGGCTAACAATATAAAAAAATCAGTGGTTGAAATATTAATGGAATGCTATAACATTTTATTTAAATATTTTTACGCAATTAAAAATAATTGCCTTCATTATTTATCTTGAAAATATACACGCATACTTTCTTTTCATAATCTTAGGATATGAAGATTTAGTTTGCCCATAGGATAGTTTGAGTATTGTCCATTCTCTTAACTTTTGGATCATGGAGACAGTCTTTCTGCTTTTGAATTGTGCACTGCACTAATCATTAATCAACAAGGAGTATGGAAGGGCTTCCTGCCTAATGAGCAGTGTACTTCGGTTGTGTTTTTATAAGGCATATTTTTATTAATGTTGATTAATTTTGTGGGTTCTCAACTTACATGTATGATAATTGTTACTCTTAAAATCACATTAATATTTTTAATCATTCAAATATCAAATTTGTTAACTGACAAGAATGTAGTTTCTACTGAAACTAATTGCATCAGAAAGTAATAGTGTTTCAGTAGGTGGCAGTCTTCTCTTTGAGTTTTTAAGTCATGCTTTTGGATATTAAGGAGTTTCGGGGAAAACAAATTCTTGGTGGTCACAAAATTCTTCCTCTAATAATGATAGTGTAGTTACTTTAGTATTGTGTTAGGAAGTCAGACTTTTTTAAGGGTTAAGCATGTTTCATATTGTTAATTATATTCTGATTGCCTGAATTGTATGCGCTTACCTAAAGATGGAAAAAAAAACTGTAATATTAGGTATTTAAACATATCAGTTGAGTATATTTACTTGCTATATACATTATTAAGAACTTGGGAGAATCTTAGGAAGATAACTATGGGGTATAGCTCATATCAGATTTCCCCATCAGAACCATAATCTAGCATTTTACTTAGGAATGTGAAAATTTAATCAGTAATAAAAGTGTTGCTCTCATATACTCAAAAGAATGTTGAGTACATTATAGAATGCTGAGAAGCAACATCCACTGAGTGATCAGGTTTTAGATATGAAAATAGGCTTAATTTTAAAAATGCATGAGCAGAAAATGTCTTAGAAATAACAGCTTCATAGACAAAAGAAGGGATCTCACAGGTAATTTTGCTTTACATTTTTCAATAATACTTCTGCATTTTGGAAACAATACCATTATCTTTGAACAGCATCTGGAAGGGCATGAGGGTAGAATTTAGAAAGAGGAAGTCATGAATGGAGGGACTTGGATATAGGAAGCAGATGTGATTGGATTTAGCTGAAATTAATGCCCCTGTTTAAATCATTATGTGTACATTTCTTCTGTCTTTCTGGTTTATTACAAACATACTCCCTGTTTTTAGTGTTTTGATTACTGCCATGTGTTTGAGGCACAAATTTAGTTTTGGATTTTATATTATAAATTCACAGACACTTTTCTCTCTAGTGAAAAAAGTTGCACATAAACATAGCTTCTGTTTTTGTTTTTGTCCTGTACCATTTTCTGTTTATATGTTTGCTGGAGTTAGTAAGTTGTTTGCCTAAGAATCATGTGCTTAATATTTTAAAGGCATATGCTAATAATGACAGTGCTTTTCTATATATGCATTATTTTTCATTTGAAACTTTGAAGCTTTTCATAACCAATGCTTTTAAATTATTAAAAATACCTGTGATTTAAGTGGTTATTATTTTAGCTGGGCATGGTGGTGCATGCCTGTAATCCCAGCACTTGGGAGGCTGAGGCAGGAGGATCATTGTGAGTTTGAGACCAGTCTGGGCTACAAAATGAGTTCAAGGCCAGCCTGAATTGCATAGTGAGACCCTTTCTCAAAAAGACAAAAACAAGGTTATTATTTTAAAATTTAACAGAGGAGAAGACTGTGATAGTACCTCAGTTATCTAATCATGTAAGAAATCACTGCAGTTACTGCCTCCCAAGTCTTCTTTCCTGATTTTAATGTCTTTTTATCCTGTTTCTTATTATTCTTAAAAATAAAAATTCATAAATTTAAAAATGTGCAAAAGGCATATATCTTCAACTGATTTCACAGATCACAAGCACTTGATATTGCTAGACAGGCTTGATGTTTTTTCCCAACAATTGCTGACAACTATATACATATTTTCTTTTGAATATTTTATATGAATAAACAAATATTTTTGTTGATCATTAGTTATATTAATTGAAAAGTTTGATATAAGTTGAATAAGTAAAATGCATTAGATGACTTCACTATTTATAGGAATCACTTAACAAATGCATGTATATTTTTTCTATTAGAATGTTTTGAGGTCAGGTATATGGCTCAGTGGCACAGCACCTGCCTGGCAAGCACAAGGTCCTGAGTTTGAATCCCAGAACCAATAAAATAAAATTAAATTAAATTAAAATGGTTTACTTTAAGGGGTGTATATTTTTATGTAATTCTGAATTTTCAGAATTGGATTTACTTTGATTTTGGAACATTGAGACAAGGACTGAGTGGCAGTAAATTGACCAAATTATCATTTTATAAAATGAATGGAATCCTGCAAATTAACTTCCTTGAGCTCAAAGGATCTTGTTTATACTTGTTTTATCTTCCATCTACCCTTTTCTGTGTAAGAATATAATATGTCTGTATTATTTTAAATTTTTTTAGGCCTTCTCCTTTTCTTCAGAGGTTTTGTTAATTATCTGAAAGTCAGAAACATGTCTGAAAGTATGGCAGCTGCTCATAGAACAAGATATTTCTTCTTATTGTAGAGGTAAGTGCTATTATATTGACCATTTTTTTCCTTTATGTATGCACATTTAATTCACAGTATTAAATGCTTAATGTTTACTCATAATTTATTCAGTTAGCATATTTAATATATTTTCATGCTGTTAATAGCTTATTGAAATTTAGTAAGTTAAGTCTTTTTAGATAACTTTAAAACATTTCAAATTGAATTTCATAAATTTCTCTTTTAAAATACATGAGTAAAGTAAAACTTTAAATCATTCTTTTTAAACTTCTTTTTAAAAATTGACTATAGGAATATGTTTGAGTAACCACCAGAACAAAGTATGAAGGCTTGAAAAACAAAATTTGACCAAGTACTTATACAGAAAAGATACGCATTCTGCATAAAATAATATGAAATCCACATAGACATCTGATGAAAAAAAATGTGTATTAAAAAACAATGTGTCATGCAGTCATTTTAACAATCTGGATCAAGGAATAAAAGTTGTGTGAAGAAAATAGTTCTGTTACTGTTTTCATAATGCATGTTACTTGGTATCAATAGTGAAGGCTACATTTTGAATGAATAAGGAAATCAAGAAATGAACACAGGCTGTCTGACTAGTTACCCAGCAAGTATCTGGAGACTGTGTGTAGTCATAGCATTTACTTACTTACCAGTCAGGTATCTTCACATAATGAAACCTCATGTCTTTATTCTCTACCCTGGTTTCAAGGCAAGTATTACATACTTGGTATCTATAAATGATTTAAACGTTAAAGTATTTGAACTCATAAGTAAACTGTCTACTGAAACACTATTTCTGATTGTAAGCCATTTCAAGGTTAGTATAATTTAAGTAAACACTTGGGTTCTAATCTGTGTTTTTAACTAGCCATGGATTGAAAATACATGAAAAAGAAAAATTAATCTGTGTTGAACATGTATAGACTTTCCCCCTCTTTTATTGTTCTGTAAAAAATACAGCATAACAACTATTTACATAGCATTTAAATTGTATTAGGTATTACATGTAATCTAGAGATGACTTAGAAGAATGGAGGATGATGTATGTAGGTTATATGCAACTACTACACTGTCATATGAAATACTTGAGCATCTGAAGATTTTGGTATTCAGAGGGGGTCCTGGAACAATCCCTATGAATTGAAGGGTGATTGTAATATTTTTTAATAAATAGATCAATGTAGTTGCATAAATTTTATTTATAACTTTTATGGGTTATCCATAAGCATATAAACTTTGCTTATGTCTGCTGAAGAGTACAGTGGATATAATTTTATTTCTGGTTCATATTAAAGTATCACTTCAAGCATTCCATTAAGATCCCTTTACCCTTAGAGTCATTCCTTTAAACCAGTAAAATATTTTTGCAAATAGTGTTACTAAGATTTGTCAGTATTAGCAGTAAAAGACAAAGTAGTTTTACTAACCTGTATAATGTCCTGTGAGTAGTGATTATCATTTTGCATTCTGAAGAATCTAAAATATAAATATTTTCTAGATGATAGTCTCTTATAGAAATTTTATGCTTTAAAATATGTCCTGATGTATACTGCTTTATATAAAAGAACTTACATATTTTATGTAATACTGCTGTAAGGTAGATTTATTATGCTATAATTTGAGTAAGTACAACTTACAATATTTTAATATTAAGCCTTTCTTTGTCTCTAGATTGCATCAACCCAACATTCCTTTCTTATACTAATGTGAAATTTGTCATCTGTAAATCTACAACTTTAATGGAATACAAGACTACTAATAGAAGAAAAATTACTGAAGAAAAGATGGAGCTTCAAAATTAAATGACAGGGTGGTACTTAAAAGCCATTTCTGTTCTTTCTTTGTTTATGTTGTTTGGCTTGCACATTTGCATATGTGCCCATTTAAAAAATTTGCATATACTTGAAGAAACTGTAAAGTTGTAGGAGTAAAGTCCAATAACATTTGGCTAATCAGTGTTTGATATAATTGAAAGAATTGAGTGATAGAGTCTTCCAGCATGTATATGCGATTGACTTCTAACTTGACTGTAAGTATAATAAAAATGAAGTTACTAACCATGTCACATGCTTTAGTTTCTGATTCTTAGATCCATCTAGTAATTCTATACATGAAATATTCTTTGTTATATATAAATTTTATTAAAAATGCAGTGCTGATTGTTTGAAAGGATTTGTCAAATTTTTGAATATGATATTACTTAGGAAAACATTGTAAATAACCATGCATAAATTACTTTTTACATTGTTTTCTTAGAAATTGTGTCAGATTATCTTTTCATTAATTTTAAATTAAGTGACCTAAATACATGTAGAAAATTTGGGTTTGTTTTAAGACAAATTTTAAGAAAATGTGGGTATACCAAATGTCCTTTATAAGAAAAAAAATTTTTAAGGGACATGCTAGTTTTAGGAATTTTCAAATGAGAAGCTGGATGTTTAGGATTACCTATTTTAGAGATTCTTACAGGAAGAGATTGTATTAGATGTTATATTTATTTCATGTAAGACAATTTTAAAAATTAATTTTCCAAATAAGATATTCTCATTTACATTTGTCTTTTAAAAAGCCAATAAAATATCTTTCAGTATCACTGTAATAATTTTTCTTTAGATGTTTGTTAAGCTTAGCAAATAAAATCTTATTCTATTAATAGCTCCTTGCTTTATGATTATAGGATTAATTTGTAAAAAAATCATAACCTGAACTGAGATATGCGAAATAACTATTTTCAAGTTTTGAAAAATGTGTGTGGAATATAGGAACCTGGGATGTGTGTATGTGTGTGGTAAGAGTGTAATCATTATTACAACTGGAATCTGCTTTACACTCATAAGTACTACATTTTGCATCTTGCAAATCATTTTTTGTCTCTTTTTTCCCCCCAGTAATATCTTTGCTTTTGAATGCCAGTATTAAAAATGATGGGGATAATGACATTATCTCTTAAACTTAGAAATTATTTAATATAGCTATATGGGACACTTAAAATTGATTGCTTATTAGACACTATTACTAAAAGTCACACCTAAATATTCAGGGATACTTTCATTTCTTAAAAAAATAAAATTTATTATGCTTTATAACCTCTTTTGTATTTCTTTGTATTTTCTAATTTTTTCACTTTGACAAATAACACATAAGTGTTGTTTGCTAATTGAGCCTCCTATATTTTATTCTCCTTCATTCATTTTACTCTCTTGTGTAGAATTTTTATTGTTGATTAACTTGTGTTATACCCCTTGAAGTAAAACAAGATCATCATGGGGTAAAGAAAACAATATTTAATTTAGTTGCCTAATTGGGACATGAATTAAAATTAGACTGTGCTAATAACATATCCATACTCATGCTGGATAGCTTCTCTATCTTGTACTCATTTCCTACAGACCTGTACTTTGTTCTTTTAATAAATTTTAAATGAAATTAAGCTTTGATACATGTTAATTTTTAATTCTTAGGAAGCTCAGCTATCAAACCTCAGCTTATTAAAATTTTAATTTTTATACTGTTCATACTTGGTTTCTGAAAATGAGTGTACACTTTTGATCCAACATCAGAACTTTGCTGTTTTTTTTCCCCCTAAATCTGCAAAGTTCACATGTGCAAGTTACCTAAACTGCTGTGATTAGTGTAATTCTCGTCATTCAAGCAGCAGCATCAAAATGTTATTTCCAAATACTCAGCATTCTCTTCCAGTTTATCCAGTGCTTCATACTTCCTTTCATTTTCTGTGAGCTTGAACAACTGTTTGGGGATGCTTGACCATGTTTGTGCTCCACCTTAAAGATTAAAAATCAGTACTCTTACTTGACTGTCTAAACATTCTTGAACGAATGTGAATTGGGACTTGTAAGTTTAATGCAGAAATATCTTAAGTTACTTTCTATTATATTTGAATTAAGGTAGTTATGACTAGGATAATCCATTTTTATGTAGTCGTACAATAAACTATTTGAGGGCCGGGGGTATAGCTCAGTGCCTGCCTGGCAAGTGCAAGGTCCTGAGTTCAATTTCTGGCACCAAAAAAAATAAAATAAAATAAAAACTAAACTATTTGAGGCTAGATTTTAGAAATTTAAAATTAATATATAAAGCATGTTGCACTAAATTAAAATGAGACAAATTTTTTAATTAATTAATTAATTATTTTGGTGGCATCAGGAATCGAACTCACAACCTTGCACTTGCCAGGCAGACGCTTAGGCCACTGAGCTAAATCCCCAGCCCACTAAATTAAAATGAAAATCTCTGCTCAGTAGAAAAATACTAACTCCCAGCCTTGATATATTATATTTCATTTTAGACACGCTTTTAAAGTTGTTCATAAATTTTAACCTTTAAACAGTAATTAAGCCAGGCATGGTGGTGCATACATGTAATTCCAGCACTTGGGAGGCTGAGTCAGGAGGATTGCTGTGATTTGAGGCCAGGTTGGGCTACATAGCTCAAGGCGAGTCTGGAATGCCTAGCAAGACCATTTCAAAAAATAAAAAATATTTTTTTCAGTTAATCCTCGTAACTGGAAAAGTGGAGTTCAGAATATTTCATTGGAGAAAAATTCAGGGTTTCTTCATATAATTGTTTTCCAACTGGTATTGACTGGCTCAAAAAGCACAAAAATAATGAGAGTGAATCTGATACTGTGCTTGACTAATGTAAAATGGGAAATTCTGTGTATGCTCGAATCAGTCCTGATTATTCCTATTTTCTCAGCTTTGAAAAGAACCTTAATCTCAAAAAAGTGTCTTAATGTAGAGGATAAGTTACATAACCATCCTGGATATAATTTTTACCATACTGAAAAGTGACCGTCTTAACTTACTGCCTTTTGAGAGAAGTAACTAGGGTAGGGATGAGAGCCAGCTACTGTCAGAGTCTTTCCTGGCCACTTAGCCTATAAGAAGAGATTTAGTAATTTTTTTTTAAGTAGGAGTTGTTTTTGAATGATTCCAGCTTAATGATTCCAGTAATAATTTTACATTTAAAAACTGCTATTAAATGTTATTAGTTACTCAAGTATTCATATGAAATACTAGTATATTATTATTTTTTAAAACTTCACTCTTGATAAAGTTCAACTGGTAGATGATAATGTGCCATGAATTATTATACGATTGCCCTTACCCATATATAAAACATGCTGGCAGTGTATTTTATTTGTCAATAAAGTTGTGTAGATGTGGAAGTATGAACCTGTGGTGCATCCTTTTGAAAAGCACTTTAAGATTTGAAATAGATTATTACCATCTTAGCTTCATTGACATGTTCATGTGGCAGACTCTTTTAAGCTTTGAGGTGAAACAACTCTGGTGTGGAATTAGGTTAGAGTGTGCAACATTGAACTTGTCACAACTGTTAAGAGATAGAGTGCAGTTTTGTTTTAATAAATGCAAAAGCCATCAACCTCCTGAAAATAATGTGTGCTCATTTCTTCTTTGCAAAAGATCAGTGGTCACCACATGTCAGACCTGATTCTGTGCTTGTGTTTAATACGACCTCAAGTACAAAAACATCATCATTAAAAAAACAAAAAATAATTTCCTACTTTTAAAAGTTAAAAAGAAAATGTTTATTTTGAAATCAACATATTTGTTTTACTTTTTTGATGTTTTCAGCATAGATCTCATTTTTTCTAAAGTTTTGAGAGGTTGAGCTGTCTGCTTTTAAAAAAAATCTTAATTTATTGAGGGCCATTTTTTAAAACCCTAGGTTCATTATCTAAATAGAGAAGAGATATGGATCATTACCCCTTATCATCTGAGATGATAGCAAGACAAAAATCACACTTTGAGTTTCCAGAATCTTAACCACTTTATTACTCTACCACTCCTTTTGTATGTGTTCATTTTAGTTAAATCAACACTTTACCGTCAGCAACACAGGAGGCATAGTTTATTTTCTCTCAGCTTTACCAGAGTATAACAAGGTCAAGACGTTAAACAAGTTTTCCCAATGTTCAAATGAAATCTAGACTTAGAAAACCTGACTAGACCAATAATGAGTAGTGAGACTGAACCAGTAATAAAAAGTTCTCTCAAAAAAAACCAAAAAACAAAAACAAACAAACTAGAGGTTAGCAGCCTCCTACAGACTATGGAAAGTAGCAAACCTTATTAGAAAATACTAACTCTTCAAAGGTGTTATGAGCAGTACAGGTTCTAATTCCTTGCATTATATATATTTCCTTTTCCATCAAATTTGGGTTTTCAGCCATCTGAATCCCAGCATATTGATTTGGCTTGGCTTCCTAATGGTACTCATCAGTTTTTCCTGTCACTGAGACTCCAACTCCTATAATTTAACAGTTACAGGACAGGTTTCATTGAGCTCACAGTTTAGAGGATTCAGTCTGCGTTCAGCTGGCACCAAGGCCGGAACATCATGGTGGAAGGTCATCGCGGAACAGAGATGCTTAATTTGTGTTAACCAGGAAGCCAAGCAGAGGAACAGTGGCAAAGAGAAAGGGACCGAAAACCATATACAGTACCAAAGGTCATGACACACCCAGAGTTGTGCTTTACTAATTCCCTGGCTGCTTTCAAGCCAATTAAGTTGACAATTAAGCTGAACTCTCAAGCAATCTATGTGCTTTGGGCTGTACAATTTTAATTCCAGTCACTCTTTCAGAGAGAACCTAAAGATTCTTCACTTACCAAGCACTGGTGACTACTCACCCTATTAAGTAATGATGGAGTGTGAAGTGTCACTTCCAAAACCTAAATTTTTAAAATGATGCACACAGTAGGGGAGAGTGTCAGGTCAGTTCATTGAGAGCTATGAAAATTTAAAAGAAATGTTTAGAAGTATGTAATCGACATCAAAGTGTGGCGGCACATGCCTGTAACCTCAGTACTGTAGTGGCTGAGGCAGGAAGATTGAAATGACAAGCCAGGCTTGGGCAAATTGGTGACTTAGTGGAACCTTTTCTCAAAAAAATTTTAAAAGGGGCTGGGAATATAGGTCAGTGAAGAGCATGGGTTTAAGGTTTAATTATGAGTGCCACAAAGAGAAAATTAAACACACAATTTTAAATTTCTATTTTGTGCCTATCTTAAAACATGATTTTTCACCCATTTAAAAAAGTTTCTTGATTGACACATGAGTTTTAGGAACTTTTAAAAGGCATCTGAGCCATCTATTTCTCTAATCCTATGAGAACTAAATGGATTGATTCTTGTTTGATCAAGCCCGGTGATTGCTACTCAAGAAGTTTTGGGGAAGTTAACATAGTCTAGTGCCATAGATCTCTAATGACAGTACATGTCTTTCCAGAGTTTGAGCTTCTGGAATTTCGGTCTGGCAGTGTTGTCGGTTGCTTTCTCATCATTGTATCCTCTTATATCTAGCCCCTCGCATTCACGTGATAGAAAATTGAAAGCATTAGGACATGCGTAGTAAGATTTGTTGCAGGGGAAGGAAGAGACACGTAAGATCAGATCTTACAGGGTTAACAAACATTTCCCAAGTGCCTGCTTTGTGACCTCTGGGTTTAATGCCTTTGTGGCACAATACAGCTTTGCAAGGCTGCATTGCTGGTGCATCGTGACAGTGGAACTGCTTTGCGGAGATGGCTGTGGTTTTCTCCATAATCCTGTAAGGCAAGGGGAATTGGAGTGCTGTCTCATATAACTTTTTCTTCCCTTAACAAACACAATTTCTACTGCCAACTTCCTTCTCTATCCCTGAGGAGCCTCATCGATTATTGAGAGAGGCACCTTTCCGTAATGGAAAAGATGGGCTAGGGAGCTACTTAACCCTAAACTCAACTGAATCCTCAGTGTTCTCACCTGTCTATCAGGAAGCACCGTATGTATTTGAGATCTATGCAAAGAAAAAAGAAGAGTCATTATTATAACATCCTTGCCCTGTTTCCTGCCTAGACTACCAGACCAGGCACAGCTGCTGTCTCCAGAACCTGAAACAGGTTCTCGACGCAGGGCATCTGGATCTGCAAGCTCCTTGAAAAGGGAGGTTAGAACAGAATCACGGCAACCTGTTGTTTGCTCCTCATATCTTCTCTGCTGCAAGTGGAATTAAAAATGGCCTAGATGACATCTAATTTTAAGGGACACAAATATAGAATGCTTTTATCACCAGGCAGTAAAACATTATAGTTTCTACCTGGTAGGAACAGAAGCTTGCACAAGTCTCTAGACAGAAGCTCAGAGAGCTCCAAGACCAGGCCTTCAATTTCATTGTGGATTATGCTATTACTTTATAACTAGTGATTCATTTCTTTTGCTTACGCAGCCAGTGCACTGAAATTCTGGTTGGGGGGCAGTGATCAGGAAATCAGTTGGTAGGCAAGTTCTTGTATGACTGTAGGATAATTTACTTCACTAGCTTTCTCCTATAGTCATTGGTTAACCTTGGATTTATTTTCAAAGATGTCTATTACTTCACAAAGGAAATAGATGAAAGATCTCCTGGACACTACCTGGATCATAATTTGGGTCATTAAAATATTTTCAGTTTCCTCTGTTGATAGTTTCTGATGGAATGATGCTTTTACTTCTGCATAGTATCCCTCTTTCCACCTTCAAGAGGATTTTAAATACCATCTCTTCGTGATCCCTTTTTTTTTCTTTCATCCTGTAACTGATTTTGATCCTCTTGGTTCCCACAGTCCTATGCATCATTTTAGTTTCTGTCAAGGCACCGTCGATACTGTGCTGGGATACCTTTTTGTCCTGGTGTCCTCACTGGTAGATACTGAATTGCGCTCAGTTTTGTATGTCTTCCCAACACTAGCTCAGAGTTCATACATTCAGCAGATGGGTAGACAGGGTAGGTGCTAGGGGCAAGCTTTATGGATACAAAAAATGCTTCCTAGCTTAAGCTCTTGAGTCAAATGGAGGAAAATTGGTAACTGGGAAAATGTGCTTATGCGGAGGCAGGAGTAAAAATCATCAGTGACAGCCATTGAACTCTGGGAGAAATGGCATCCTTCATGACAACAGTGCTCTTGAGTTAGATCTTAAAGAATAACTAAGCCTCATACTGAGGTGTGGGCTTCTAATCTCAGCTTCTCAAAGGCTGATGCAGGAGGATTGCAAGTTTGAGGCCAGCCTGAGCTACTTAGTGAGACTTGCGGGGATGGAGGGGGGTGGCCTGTGGTGTAGTTCAGCAATAGAGTGCCCCTAAATTCAGTCTCCAGTACAATACTGGGGAAAAAAGCATAAACAGTAGTGTGCAGTATACTTAAGCATTTCATAATCACTCTCATTTCGTATATGATCTGTCTCCCTCGATCTTCAGAAGAAATTATTTTTCCAATTCTCATGTTTCTTCTCTTACTAGGTCTCTTTCTACTGTGTACTGCAGTAATTTGTATCCATACCTTGTCACTCTGCTTGAAGGTAGGATCTATAGATAGTATCATAACCCCCAAAAGATTAAGACTAAGATTTTCTACATCACTGTGAAGGACTCATTTTACCACTGCAGATATTACTAACCACTGGCACAAGAGGCATCACTCTTTCCCAAATGCATTGTACAAGAAGTGAAGAGAAAAACTGAGCATTCTCCTTGCCTGTCTCCCAATTCCATCTCTCTCTCCTGAAGTGACCACTGTTAACTTAAACTATATTCTCATAACAGGCTTTTTCCACATAAAGTTTTAGTCATCAAACTTCTGGTTTCATATAAAAGTGAGAGAAGCCCAGCTACACTGTCCTCAAAATTCTATCTTTTGTACCACAGGAAACAGTTCTTGGGTTTCCTGTTTACTCCTGCATACAGTTTATTTGTACTGCAAATATCATTGGTCCTATGTGAAGATGGACTTGTGCTTTAAAAGCCTTGTGTTATGGTTAATACATTGTGTCAACTTGAGAAGTTTAAAAGTTTAACTCAGAGACTCAGCAGGGAGTCAAGGTTCTTTGTAAATATCCTCATCCTGTGTGATGGAGAGCAAGGACATTTTGTGTTACACCCACCCTGAAGGGGGGGGGTGGCCTGAGTACAATTTGAGGGTAGAGAAGAGGCTTACTTGCCCTCTCTTTTACTCTGGCTGCTGCCTTGAAGTGTTGCCCCAGTGCCATGCCACCCTGCCTTGGACCCAGCTGATTATGGACTGAAATCTCCAAAAACTGTAAGCTAAATAAACCTTTCCTTGCTTCACTTTGGGTGTCAGGTGTTTGCCTCAGCAAGGAAGAAAAGTAACCAGTACACCTTGGTAGATGAATTATTCCAAAATCCGATACTTGCAGCATTTGAATGACCAATTTATGATTGTATAACTCCATTTTGGTAAGAAGTTCTCTGGACCCAAGTTGTAGGAGGAAAAGGCTCAGGTTAACAAGAAAATCCAGCCCAGGTAGGCTTAGAGAAGACCAAAATGATTCTGCCATCAAAGTGAGGTGAACCCACCCTCACACCCTCTTTTAGGAACAAATTTATGTCCAGAGATAGGCAGTCCCTGTTCTCTGCTAATCCTACAGGCATTTGATCCCCTCTGAAATAGGATTCTTGGAAAAGACAGAAGTAATAGATCTGTGCATGTACAAATGTCTATTAGATGTGATAAGAAAATATGGTGACTGCCTCTGAGTACCCTCCAACAGAAGGACAGGCTTGCAAAAGCATCACAGTGTGTTTTTATCTGCCTTACGCACTGGATCTAGCACTGTGTGACACCATGCTCCTTCCCAAAGTCAAAATGAGCATGAAAGGTACATGTTTTGCATCAGTATCACAGGGAGCTAGCCACTGCAGTACAATGAAAGACACTTGCTCAGGCGCACTTCCAGAGCTGCTTCAGCGGCGGCAAGAACGATGGGATGAGTGCGTTTGAAGCAAGATGGAGTGTTCTGAGGCACATTAATGGCAACGTTGTCTACTATAATAAATTTTTTTGAAGAATTTAACCATTCAGTGTAGTTTTCAATTCTCATTTTTATCCAGCGATTTATTATGAGATTGGCTCTCACATGATTCTGGAGGTCCAGAAGGCCCCCATCCACAGTTTGTACACTAGAGAACCTGGATGGCCTGGGTCGTAATTTGGTACGAGTCCCGTGGCCTGAGAGCCAGCAGAGCTGATGATGTACAGTAAGTCCCTGAGTGAGAAACGAGTCCCATTCGGGAGAACGTTGGTGAGTGGGATTCGTTTGTAAGTCTGACATAGTCTTAGACACCTTGGACACAAATATCCAGTGTATGTTGTTTTGTGCTTCCAGCAGCCCCCTCCACATCACCGTTGCTCTTCCTCTTGCTTCCGGACACCCTGGGCTCTGACTGAGCCCTGTACTGCTGCGCACTGTACAGTGAGCACTCAGCAGCACAACTGGGCCGGTGTCCAGCAGATGCGTGAGCTCCTTCCTCTATTTGTTCGCATCTACAGATGTTCATAATTCGAGGTCTGTTCGTGTCTGTGAAAGCCTACAACTCAGATGTCCGTAAGTCAGAAACTTACTGTAATTCCCAGACTGAATCCAAAGTTGGGGTGTGGGGTGGCATGAGTGTTAAGTCCTTGAAGTTCAAAGGCCCAAGAAGCAGGGTCTCTGAGTACAGAAGGCAACTCTCAGCTAAGAGACAGAATTTGCCCTTCTTCTTCCACCTTTTTGTTCTGTTAGGGCCCTCAGTAGATTGGATGATGCCTACCCACGTGAATGCGGGTGCCCAGCCTCTGTTTCAAATATGAATCTCCTCAGGAGGCGCCCTCCGCAGACTCACTTTGTTGCAGTCAGGGTTTGCAAGGGAACAGATTTAATACAGGACACATAGTTTATAGGATTATTTTATAATATTCGTCCAAAAAGTCAAATGCAGCAGAACATAAGAAATCTGTTCACACACTAGAGACCCAAAGAATCCAGCCAAAGGCCTAGAGCCTCCATGAGTCCATGAGTCCAGCTGGAGGCCTAGAGCCCAAGACAATGTCTCATGCAAGTCTACAGCAAGGATCTGCACTGCGAAGGCCCAAAGGTCAGCGGGGGAAGCTAGAAAACCTGTGCCTCCGGGATGAAGGATCTGTGCCAGCAGGCTGAGAGATCTGCACTGGAGCCAGGAAGCGACGCTCAAGGTAAGGACCAGAGCTCTCTCAAAGAGTAACACAGCCATCCTCAGAGACAGCAAGAACCCGAGCTCCTCCACGGATAACAGCTGAGTTTGTATCAGGAAAACCTGTGCAGCAAGCTCCTCCAGGAGAATGAACAGCACACCATCTTCCCCTCCAGTTCTTCTTTTATGCTGTCAGCAACAATCCTCAGGTGGGCCTTGCATACCCAGAGCCGTGCTGACTCAGTTCAGGTCGGTGTTACAGGTTGACCATTAGTTAACCCACCATACACCCCTGGAATGATGTTTTGCAGCCCTCTGGACGTCACTTAGCTAGTAGGTCAAGATTATGAAATTCAGAACCACATCCTGCTTCTCTTCCCAGGTTCTTTGCACTTGAGCGCAAGTGGACTTCTGGAGCTGAAGCAGGATGCAGGCATGCAGTTTCAGTAGTGTGTACTGTGCACTGATACACAGTTCACGGTGCTCTAAACATCTGCAGTGGCAGAGTGAGTGAGTGGCTTACAGTGATGTAGAGAGTGTCGGGCTTGATTTTTAAAGGTTTACAGCAATCCCTTTTCCCTAGAATTGACAGGAGAGCTGCTCAGGCCATCAGAAGCCACAAATGTAGGGAAGAGCTGCAAGTCTTTTAACCCACAGGGGTTAATGACCAGCCAGACACCTTGCACCTGGTTTATTGATTGTTAGTGAACTTACCGTCACTAACTTAAGTGGCAGTGTATGTGTTTGACTATTACCCTTCATTCTCTTTATTCCCCAACTGTGGGTCCCACACGTTGACTTAACTTCCCAATTTCCCCTGAAAATGGACTCAATGAGTATGTCAGCAGTTCAGCAGTTACGTCAACAATCACTCAGTGCTACCTACCCTGACCTCCAACAAAACTTTGCCAGGGGAAACATGCCATTTTCAAACTTCTGTTTGGTAAAATGGCAAGCAGGAAAAGTCTGGTGAAATAGTATTCCTGCTCCCAAATCCATGTTTGTGGTTTTTATTTTCCGAAATGAAATTAAGCCTGATTCTTCTTCCGAATCAAGGACATTTCTGGGCAAAGATCCAACTGTTTGTGTAGTCTCTCCCCAAACCCCAGCTTCAGTCTCTGCTTCCTTCAGCCCCAAGTCGTGCCCTCTGGTCTAATGCAGGATAAATGACCATAGTGATCATTGACTGTCCACACCAGGAGAGACCTGCATAGTGACATCCGTCGAATGTGTTTGATGTGATCACCACAGCTTTGCGTGCTGCTTTACTCCTCCCTTAACATTAGTTAGAAATACATATTTCTGTTTTGGAAACAATCATTTTGACAATATTGGTTCTGCCTATCAGGAATAGGGAATATCTTTACATTTTCTGATGTCCTCTTTGATCTCCTTTTTCAGAGTATTGTAATTTTTGTTGTAGAGGTCTTTCACTTCCTTTGTTAGGTTAATTCTTAAGTATTTAATTTTATTGATACTATTGTGAATGGTATTTTTTCCTAATTTCTTTTTGGGGGAGTTCATTATTGGTGTACAGGAACACTGTTGATTTTTGTGTGTTGATTTTGTATCTTACTACACTACTGAATTTGATTATTCTATGAAAAAATGCCCAACATCTCTGACTGTTAGTGTAGCAGAAGATGCCCCTCACCTAGCCAGTATACTTCAGTTAGTTGCCCAGGTAATAGTTGCAGCTAGAGTTTCTGTTACTTTTGTTTCTCAGCTGGTCACTGTGATGCATAGCTGGTCACTATGATGCATATTGTAAGAGCCAATTCCGGACTGACACCCCATTCTGCCTCTGTACTTCCTGCTTAATTATTCCATTTAAGCCCCAGACCACCAGAGATCAGGGCCTGATATTTTGGGAATGATCCCAAACAGTGCCTGTCCATGGGTGTCATTTCGGTGTTTCTGTTTGCTGTAGCATTAGAGAAAATGCAAATTGTAACGGTGAGATTCCACCTCCCGAAAGAATGGCCATCACGATGAAATCCAATAATAACAAATGTGGCAGGTGGGAGAGTAGTTACATACCTGATGGAAATGTAAACTGGTACAACCATTATAGAAACCTGTATGGAAATTCTTCAAAAAAATAAAACTAGAAATTCTGCTCGAGCCAGGTATTCCTTTTCTAGTTATTTTCCCAAAAGAATTAAAGACACCATATTAGCGACACATGCATGCCCATGTTTATGGCACACTATAATAGTTACATCTTGGAAGTAACCTATGTGTTCATCAACAGATGAGCAGATCACACAAGCTTAAATATTGCATGCTTTCTCAAAATATAATGAGCCAAATAAAAAGTAGGTAATAGAAAATAAGGAAGTAGATCTTTTGCAAATGGCAGGGGGCCAGTAAATGGAAGGAGAGGAATGGGAGTGGGGGAAAAGCATAAAAAAACTCAAGATGCATTAAGCACACATATCTGCTACCCACAAGGAATGTAATCATTATGTATAGTATACATATGCTAAAAAATTACACATTCCCCAAGCTAAACTTTGTTCCCACAAACCAGTTCTTCTTTTTTGGTCTTTTTGGGCAGGGTCTTGTTCTGTAGTTCAGGTTGGCCTTGAACTCACTTTGAAACTCATAGCAATCCTCCTGCCTCAGCCTTCTGAGTGCTGGGATTACAGGCATGTGACACCATACCTGGCTCTCTTCACCTTTCTTATAAGGAAAAAGTAGAAGTTAATGAAGAAAGTAGCTATCTTTTAATGTGTGAGAGTTGTGCACAGAGAATAATTAGGGAAAGAAAATGTAATGAAGTCCGGCACAAATACTCTTTTTGCCTGTTAAGGTTCCAGATTTTGCAATTGTTTTCTCCACTCAGTGCAGAACTCAAAGGAGATACAGAAAAAAAGTTGGAGACTATTTATATGTCCTTTTTAACAGGGATTACTCTTTCCTCCCCTTCCCTCCATCTCCCTTACTACTTTTTTCCTTTTCCCCTCCTTCCTCTTTCACTATTTCCTTGTTAACATAAACCTGGTTTATCATTGTTTGGGTCAGAAGCACAGCCCAAATATAAAACATTCTGGAAAGGCAAGAGAAATCACTGATAATACGAGTGTTTTCAGCCATTCTCATACACTGGCAAATCTTCGGGTCCTCAAATTCTAGGGAAGTGTTTCTCATATTGTTGATGTCCTATGCGTTGGTGAACTAGAGTAGTTGTGTTTGTGAAGGCTGAATGTACCCCTGGAGAACGGCTCCTCCCCCACCCCACCCCCACTTCTGATGTTCCCTCCAGTGGAAGGAATGTAATTAGTGAAACTCCTGACCGCCCTCCACCTCTTTATTAGCTCTTCCCCATGGGAGTCATTTATTTGATGGGTAAATTTGAAATGTAAATACCTGGGCATGCTTTGCTCCGCTTCTCTTCTTCCCCTGGGGAGCTAACAGCTCACAGGAGTTCTAGTTGTGCTCTGTTCTCCAGCGCGGGCTTTGCTCTGCCCCAACCCTCCCCCACCCAGCGATTCCCACTTCTGGGTAGTGGACCAGGGTGCTCAGAGCTAGGGTTGATTCAGCTAAGCTATTTCCTCTAATCTAGTTTTATCAGTAATGAAGTTACTGATATTTTGGTTCTTCATGTGCACTGCTTTATTTGATCACGTATTTGTACGTATTTCTGGTGAGAAAGGAGCTGTTTACTGGGGTCCTCAGAGACTTGCAATGTTCATTGCATTAGGTCTACTGTTGAGTGTCTTTCCCATTAACCACCTTCACATAGAGAGTGCGAGTGGAAGACCGTCTGAACTCACATTTGAAGGCTTGCAGAAGAGGGTTTTTCCTTTTACAAGATCATGAAATGCAAACTAGCTGGTTCGTAAGTAGAAGGCTCAGAAGAAATCAAGGAGCTATCCTTTCAAAAGTGACCCAGTGACCCGCCCCCCCGCAAAGCTTTACCCAATTGAACCAATCACTTGTTGGTTGTATAATTTCTGCATAGTTGTTTGGATTTAAGATGATGAATAGTCAGTCTTTTGGGCATTTTTTTTGATGCATTGCTTTTTAGCATGTATTATGGTTATTTCTATTTTCAGCTTATCTTCTTTAGAGGTTTTGGCCAACTCTTATCCAGTTATGTGTCCTTTGTCAAAATTCAATAGCTATGCTGCAGAACAATAGAGAAAATAAGCAAAGGCAAAGAAAAGGAGAGTTAGGTGGGGGAGTGAAGGAAAGCAGTCAAGCACATAAAAAAGAAGGGATGTCATGCCTGTATTGAGGGTGTAAAGTGACTCTGGCAAACATCATGAGAAGCACGTCCCATATGGAAAGCTGCAGCAGCAGCGCCAGAGGCCCATGCTCATCCAGTCCTGTGTAGAGATCCTCTATGTAAGACTCATAGACCTTTGCAAATAGTGGAAACTTACTCGACTTATGACAAAGATAGAGGGGAGCTGACTCCTGACACCAGCGAGTAGGGCATATTGCTTGTATGTACAAAGATCTGCAACTAGCAACGAAAAAGATCAGGTGCCAAATGAGAAGCATTCACATCCACTCTCTGGAACGCCGTTGTTTCCCGTCGGTTGTCCCTGGATGTCTTTTTTTATTCTTTTTCCTTCACCAGATTGTTTTCCATTCATTCCACCTGGGCTCATCACTGTCATTTCCAAGCCCCCAGCTCAGCTGTTTACTTGGCCTGACGCAACGAGCTCGATGGAATAAGGTAGCTTATGAAATCTCTGAGTCCCCTTCTAAAACTCCTAGGGCACAGAAAGAGCCAGTGCGTCTCTCTCCAGGCAGTCCTTTGCTCCATGGGTCACCTGCACTCACTCACAGGATGGGCATTCATATTTTTTATCAAAATTTATTTGAAAACCAAATACTCGGGTTTAAAATTAAATGGAGTTTGAGAGTAAAGTGTGGTCTCTTCATAATTGTTTCGTTTCCTCAGATTATGTTCCAGGTAAAATAAGATTGGCTGAACAATTTCAACTAAGAACTTCTGCACCTAGGAAGGTGGAATAGGTGTACTTTTCCTATTCACTACTAAGCACAACTATGAATCCTAGACAACACACATAAAACAAACCCAGTGAGGTACCAGGAAGGAGAGAAGCCAGCAGATTAGCTAGGGAACTGGGTATCTGAGGAACAACACCAGGGTGAGTCCTTAGACTTTTCTTTTGCCTCACTTATCCCAGACTTGGAGCTGAAGAAACCAGAAATCCAGAAATGTCAAAAGGCACAGACACCAAGGTCTCCAGGAAAACTGAGCTCAGAGGACCCAGAGAAGCGGTGGACAAACAAGACACAAGCTTTTAGACAGAAACTATTCTACTGCAGGGAAGCAACACAGAAAAAAACTGGCCTAACCCCAACTCCACCAGTAAAATGGAAGGTCTGCAACATTTGCCAGGCTGTGAGCAGGAGGCCCAGATCCCACTGCTGAGCGAGAGGCCAAGCAGGGGCCTTGAACTTGGGTAACCAAGGGGCCTAATGGGGGCCAGGACTTTCAACACTGCCAGCAAGAACGAAGTCCCTGCTTTCACAGTGTCAGTGGAGACCTTGCAGGGAGATGGAGCATTCTTTCCGCCCCAGCAGTAAGAGGAGAGCCCACCTCAGGCATCAATGTAAGCCAAGTGGGGACCCAGGGCTGCTTCCCCTACTTGGCAGGGACTGAATCAGCAACCTCCTTTCTCTGCTGGAAAAAGCAGAACAGAAGCTTCAAATAAGATTGGAGTCTATAACAATATGATTTGTTTGTTTATTTGTGTTTTGAGACAGTCTCTTCAGGCTGTTTTTAAGCCCACTATGTAGCCCAGGCTGGCCTAAAGCTTTTGGTGATCCTCCTGCCTCAGCCTCTTGAGTGCTGGGAATACAGGTATGCATCATCATACTCAGCTTCGTAATACAATATGAAATAACCAAATTTCTAATAAAAAAATACCACAACAAGGATATCATTTGTGCAGTTACTAAACAGCTAAACCAAGGGGAAAATTCAATAAATAATCAGGGGACTTTAAAAGTATTTAATCTTACAAGTGACTTAATCTTACAAGTTTGGAGAAAATGTAAGTATAGCTGTTCGTTATTTGTTGCAATGTCTTTTAGGAATGTACCAGAGTTCAATATGTAAAGCCTTATGAATAGTATGCCCTAAGCTTGATGCTATGCTAAACGAAATAGAGAGTCAGTCCTCTTGACAAGTGAAAGAAGAGAACAAGATCATCCAGAGAACTAGAGAACCATGGGGAAGTTCTGAATTATAAGATTAAAGCATCCAGATGTAATGGGTCCTGGAAATTATAGGAAATTATATTTGAAAAGTATTCTGGAAATGCTAGGGAAACAAAGCTAGTAAGTCTCAGATGGAGTATTTTTAGTTTTTATCAGTGTGAGTTTGTATGTTTTCTTAAGTACATGTACATCTATTAGTTACCTATGTTAAAAAAATTAAAACTGCTTTTAAAAATCTTAAGCACATGTCCATTTCTAGTATCTGTTGTTGCTGACAGACATCTGAAGGGATTTGAAAAGTTTTTAAAATAAAAAAGATGACATTCTTAAGAAAGCCAAACAAAATGTCCTGCTAATTCCTTAGGTAATTTCTTTTATGTCCTCATCTCCAGGCTCAGCACTCTTCAGCATACACATATCTGCAAAAGGGATATGAGGAATGAAAGACTTTAACTGTGTGGCCAAGTTTTTCTTCTCTCGATTCCTGAGAAAAAAGAAAATTTTTCAATGTGTTTGCCTAAGAATAAGTAATAACTGAATACTTAATGAATGGCTAGATGAGTATGTGAAAGTGAAATGGTGTAAGTATTCTTTGGGTTCTGCGTGTTGCTTATGCCCACCCAGAATAGTCTATAAAACCTTTACTGTTTTCTCCTCAGGATCAGCCTTCCTGAATTCACCACATAAACTTTTAATGAGTGACCTATTTGCAAGACTCCCAGATTAGCAAATACAAGCAGATAGAGAATGTCACCTCCCTTTCCTTGTATTTTCCCCTGTTGGATTTTACCAAAGTGGGACTCTCTCCTGTCTCTCTCTCTGTCTCTGTTTCTATCACACACAATAAATTTAGAAGCCAGTTTTTTAAAGAGAAAAATTTTAAAAATTTAGCATTCTCCTTAGTAGTCTATGGGATTTGTGAACTGTGATTTCAGAGTGAAATGAATTAGACATTGGTTTGTTTTTTGAAAAAGCACCTGCTTTAGCCTGTGTAGAAGTTTTTTGATGTAAGACAAATGGCTTCTTTTTAAGAAGCTTCCTAATTGTTGAAAAAAGATAATGTGACATAATGAAACTTGGAAACAAAAGAAGGAAGAGTTAGGGTCTGTTATATTGTGATTTAAAGTAAACAACTAGAAAACATCAGTGGCTCTTAGCAATCTTTTAAGATAATTTTACAAATAAAGGACATACTAACTTGTCCACCCAGAGCAAAGACATTGTTTCCTTTTTTTTTTTTTTTTAATCTTTCTTCTGGAATGTATATACAAAGTGAGAATTAAAATCTGAATGAAGAAGAACTAAAAATGAGAATATTCTTTTTCTGCTGCTTAATTAGTATATAAACCATTATTATAACCCCCCAAATCTGCATATTTATGAGAAAGAGCAGTGTAGTAAAAAAGGGGTACTGTTTCTTTTTGTTTTTATCCCCTAGATACTTTCAAATATTGAAACCTCTAACAAACAATGCAAGTATAGTATGTCATTAAATAACTATGAGGCTCTGAAGAAAAGTCATTCTTTTTCCATTTACTCTTTAAGAATAATAATTTCCAATGAGAAACTAACTTGCTCTTATAATTAGAAAATGTCAGTGGTCTTTTAATAATTCCATCAAATTCTAACATTGTTTTATAAATCCTGAAAGAAAAAAGAAACCATTTATAATTCCATTATGTGCATGCAATTTTTATTTTGACATATTTCTACCAAGTCTTGACCACATGCACAGTTATTGTTATTTTTCAAGCAAATTTGTATTGTGTTATTTTTTGTAACAGTATTTTATCCTAAATCCCATTTTTGTGCAATTGTTATAATTATCATTTGTAATAATTTTAATAATTTCATTTATGGGAATTTATCACATGGAAAAAATTCAACAGAAGAAAAAAATACTCTATAAAGATGTTCATGGCTGCCTCATACATGAAAATAAAATAGTGAATACAATCATTGTCCAACAGTGGTAAATCATGGACTGGAAATTGGATTGAACATGAGGTTAGTACTTGCAACAGTAGCCAAAAGAAAGAAGATTCTAATCATGGCTCTTGAGTCAGCTCCAGGGGTCCTAATGGTCCAGCTGAGTTTCACAGTAGGGTGAGTCATCATCCAGCACTGCCTCCTGTGTTCTGTCTCTTACAAAAATTCTCATTTGACAGAGAGAATGTGAGAAGAAGACTAATGAGTGCAGGAGGCCCATGGATGTCCCGCTGTTCCTTGATAGAGCAAAACAAAAATGAACCCCTCGCCCTTTCAACTTGGCCGCACTGCAAGGAGACATGAGTTGGCAAGTTGCAGCTGTCATTTTTTTCCATCAAGTTTTTCTGTAAGGAAAGACTACTACGCTGAGGTGACTCAGGTCGTCTGGGTCTGGAAGCTGGAATAAGAGGGAGCAACCTGACAGATAAAGAAATGGCATGGAGGCTCTGCAATAAACCACTTTGAAAAGCTGGATTCTTGCAGCCTGGATGGAACATACATGGACTGTAATTTTCAACTCCTGTGATGAGCAGAGACTGCAGGTGTCTTTAACAGAAAGAGCTGAGGCTCTGACTCGTGTCCAAGGTACCTTGACTTTCTGATCCATGTCCGTACCGTCAGGCAAGTTGGCCAAGTCAAATTGGGACTTCAGGTTTTTTGTTGCATGTAATTGTCCCACTGTAAATATGTTGAAGAACTATTTTTATTAATATAATTATCCTTAATAATATTATTACTCTATCATTACTGTTAATAAGGATCCTCAACACATGTCAACATCAACTTCCAAAATAAAGATGGCTTAGTGTGTCTTGAGGTATGCTGTTCCTTGATACATCAATCATAAATGTCACCTATTTAAAGTAAGTTAAAGGAAAATATCTTACACTTTGAATGCCCTACTTATTTTGAAATTGAATATCAAAACTAATTTTAAAACATTCTTTAGTGCAGTGATATAATTGCCTAGAGTAGTAATCTGTTCTTTCTTCCTTGGTCTTTCCTGGGACTCTCTGCCATGTGCTCCCCAATTAAACATCAGAAAAGTGGTACCAACAGTTCTCAGTATGAGTATTATAACAGCACTGCAAAGGAACAGGCTCAACTAAATGAAAGGTCAGTGTTGAGTTTCAAGTTCTTAAATACACATGTGACACCCAGGGCAAGAATAGTAGCTGAAGAAAAAGAAAAGGTTTTTGAGTTATAAGAAAATTAGAGTGAAATATTAGAACTCTGAAGGACTGATAGGTGTATAACTATACCACAAGCTAGAGGCATAAAACAGTGTTGGACAGATGGTGGTCCACCTATCTGGATTAGGTTACGCTATCACAGTTTGGAAGAAAAAGAAGTAGAGAGGCAGAAGCACAGAAGATGGGATGCTGAAGGAATGAAAGACCTCATGCACATGCTTGAGAATGCAAGCGTGCTTTGCAACCAAATGGTTTGTTTCCTGGGCCGAATCTCTAGGAGAGGGGCAAGGGTCTAGATTTGTTCTTTATTATGGTACAAATCATGGTGTTCAGGGAAAGCAACAGGGGAGAACATCTAAAGCCTTGCCCTGTCCCTAAGATGATCACAGAAGCAGGCAGAAAAGGCTATTGGGCCTGCAGAGTCCCAAGGTTGGCACAAGGGTGACCCGGAGGAATTGTCCAGGAGTTTAGATGGAAGACCAGATGAGACGATGACCATCGGTAGGTGTCAGCATGGATAGATGTCTCACATAAGGGACCAGTGAGCATGAAGACCATTAAGAAATGGCAGCCTGGACAGGTGATACTGGGGCCCAGATGTCCTTCTATCCCCACTCCCAATGTCTGCATATTACAGGTCTGCATATTAGATGTTATCTTGGAGAAACAGAATGAGGGAACCGTTCAGAATTGGCTGAGAAAAGTGTGTAGGACTGTCGTTAATGTTATGTCATCAGTGGAATGAAATCTAAAGAACTAAGTTCATTTTGGTAGAGAGAAATATTTCTTATAAGCTGAATCTGCAGTTTGTAAGTTTCAGTGTCTATATATAGTTATCAGTATAAGGACCTATCTGAAAAAATATATAAGAGGGCCAGGAATTTAGCTCAGTGGCCTAAGCGCCTGCCTGGCAAGCACGAGATCATGAGTTCTATCCCCGGTGCTGCAAAAAAAAAAAAAAAGAAAAAAAGAAAGAAAAAAAAAAGAAAAAATAGATGAGAAGCTTGCATGTTCAAACAGAATCAATACTTTAAAATATTCACATATTGAAGTTTAAATAACTTTTGAGGAGGTCCACTTTTTAGATTCGTTCCATCAAGATTTAATATACTTGGAAGGAGTTCTTTTTCTTTGTCTTTTCTTTCTTTCTTTCTTTCTTTCCTTTTTTTTTTTTTTTTTTTTTTTTTTTTTTTTTTTTTTTTTTTTTTTTTTTTTTTCATTTTACCATTCAGATTCAGGCTGGCCTTGAACTCACTTTGTAGCCCACACTATTCTGGAACTCACAGGATCTTCCTGCCTCAGCCTCTGTAGTGCTGGCTTTACAGGCATGTGCTACTATGCCCAGCAAGTTCTTGTTCTGATTTCCTTGCTTTTTTTTTAGGCAGGGTCTTCTTCATGTAGCTCAGGCTGGCCTTGAACTCACTGTGATTCTTTTGCCTCAGCCTCCAAGGTGCTCCCAGGTGCTGGTGCTCCCACCATGCCTGGCTTCCTATTCTTACTTCGATTTGCTCTGTGAAACAAATGTCAGTGATATTATTGTAGTTTTGTTTGCAGAGAAAAAAGTATTGTAACACAAAACTAAGTTTAAGTAAGGATTTGATTCAGAAAAGCCAACAGATTAGAACCATGTTTTTCCCCTCCCCTCTTTGTGAGAAAGTGTATATCCTAAATACTGGGTCTCTGTTGTGCTATTTATTTCTTTGATCTTATTTAAGAAGGAATATCTAGAAAAATAAAAAAAAAACAAAAAAAAAACAACAGACAGAAACAAAAGCATTATAGGAAATCTTAGCCTCTGACGTCTACAGGCACTGCAAACAGTAAGCACATCCCATTTCCTAGCAAGACAACCATAAGATCTTACGCTTATGGCCTATTTTTCTCATCATGTCCAGAAAGCACTGAACTACTTCCCCTACCTCTTTTAAAATTTTATTTTGAGTCAGGAGTCTCACCGTGTTGCCCAGGCTTGAACTTGTGATTCTTCTGCCTGTAACTCCCCAGCTTACAGGTGTGCACCATCATGCCAGTTTCTTTGTTACTTCTTATTAAATATTGAACACTATGCAATGCATAAAAACAAACAAAAACCCTCCACCACCAAGGACAAATGAGCGCCCATCCCCCATCATCACTGAGCTTGAGAACAGCCGGGGGACCTGTGGATCCTCCTCAATCCATCTTCCCATCTGCATCCTGTGTTTTGTATTTATCATCTTCTCCTTTTTCTTTATAGAATTTAGTCTCTGTCTTGGTTGGTAATGTTACACGGAGGAGGTATTTTATAAAGAACAGACATTCGTTTTTCATACCTGTTTTGGAGACTGGGAACTTCAGGATTAAGATAATTTTGTTTGGTCTGATGAGTAACTTTTGCAGTATTCTCACATAACTGAAGGCAGGAGGGCAAATAATAATCACCTTCCTCTATGAAAACACCTAATGCTGCTCACAAAGAAGGAACACTGGCGGTTTAATCGCCTCTTCAAGGTCCTACCTATGAAAGTACAGTCACATT
>RJWT010001555.1:0-47276 GCA_004365215.1 Cuniculus paca
CTCAGTCCTGAAGGTTCCTCCTGATATTTTAGAGTGTTTTTTTTTTTTAACCTGGGTGTTTTGATCTTGTTTTCTTGTACCCAAATGTTCTCATTTGATGTATTTTGTGTTCTCCAGTGTGGCGTTAAGGAGATCATCAGCCATGGATGTATTCATGAAAGGACTTTCAAAGGCCAAGGAGGGAGTTGTGGCTGCTGCAGAAAAAACCAAACAGGGTGTGGCAGAAGCAGCAGGGAAGACAAAAGAGGGTGTTCTCTATGTAGGTAGGTAAGCCCCAAGTGTCACTTCGTATTTATTCGTGACTGGCAGGTTGAGATGATTGATTTTCGAAAGGCTGATAATTCTTGATCCCTTCGAATTTCCGTCATCACTTGTCAAGAAGATGGAATGAGTCACAGGAGTGTGTAGGTCGAGGCATGTGAATGTGTACATTTTAGCTAATAGTAAAAAATGGGAGCACGCTTCTGTTTTTCCAGATTATCTTATTTTGCTGTCATATTTAGGACTGTATTTTTATTTTCAATGTTTCTGAGCATCGGAGATTATGTTTTGGAAGATAGCTTTTAAAACTCAAAATATTTTAAAGAATAATCAAGAATATTCTTAAGCTCAAAAATTACTCATGGGATTTTGATTTCTTTTATCAGAAATATTTGCTAATCTGAATATGTTCTGATTTTAAAAGTAAGACTTTGGTATGGTCCTCTGGTGTGTAAAGAGAGACCTGTCTTGGCCCTGAAATGAAAGGATGGATTAGTCCTTGGTAGAGTTGTTCCTCGTCTTCCCTGCACTGTGAATCCTGGAGACTTAGTGCTCCAGGGTGCTACTAATACGTCAGAAGTGTTTTCATGGCTCATTTATTAAATGACACACATAGAAAAATAATGACGTCAATACATACCACCTTAATCTCTAAATGGTCACCTCGACACATACACCAATACATGCGGTATTGTAAACTGTGTTAAATTGTGTTATTTTACAAACCTTTTCAAATTCTTTGGGGGAAGGAATACACACACACACACACACACACACACACACACACACACACCCACCATTCTCCTCTCCCCTTTCTTTGCTGCTCTGTGCTCTTCTATGTTCTCTGAGAGAAGGTGGCAGGAAGAGTCCCAGGGTGAGCAGGCAGGTGGGGGGAGCCTTGCTGGGTGGCAGGAAGATAGACAACACCATGCCTCACGGAGAGGCCAATGGAGGGAAAGTAGCTATGCTGCCTCTCCAACAAGGATCAACAGGAGAGAACTTTTATCTGAAATGATTTCAGCAGTGTTTCTCCTCAAAGTTCATAGCAGATTACTTGTTCCTTACTCTTCACAGATTCTTTTTTTATTTATGTTGACTAAATCATTCCACCAATCTTCTGTTATACCTTCTTCCTCTCCTCAGAAAGTATTGTCAAAAAAATCTAAAAGGAGTGTGAAGAGAGGGAAAAATTGGTGACTTAATTTCAAGGTTTTTTTTGGCAAGTTGTGAATTATGTCTTTGTTGTTGAAATATGAAATGCAGAATCTGTGACATAAAGGTTATTACTGTCTTTCTCCTCAATTTTTAAATTCTGAAGTTGTAGGCCTCCAACTATTCTTTGATTTTGTTTACTTAGTAACTGTATTTTTTAAGGGGTGTGTGTTTGTACTGGTGGGGATTGAACCCAGAGCCTTCACAATGAATGAGCTATTCCTTTAACCCTTTTTTCTTTTGGTTTGTTTTGTTTTGAGACAGGATTTCATTAAGTCACTAAGTCGGCCTGGCTGGTCTCAAACTTGTGATCCTTCTGCCTCAGCCTCTCAGAGTGCTGAGAAAGATATTTTTAAATAGCTAATGTTTACTCCATTAGTTAATAATAAACCCAGAAAGTATTGAATATTAATACATTGTACTAGGTAATGAACAGATTTCATCATCTGGAATACTTATTTGTTTTCATTGTTAGTAAAAGTTTGGGGTAAGAATGATTTTATTTTTCAGAGATAAATTCTGTTTTTTAATAATAGATGATTATATAAGTGATAAATAATAGGTGATTTGTCCTGTCAATTTTTAAAAAATAGTTTTTAGTATACATCATGTTATTTACCCAGTATATTTTATAAATTATTTATTGATTGTGTGCTGAAGTTTAATTAAAAGATGAACATATAGGATTTATGATGAAAAATGACAATATGAAAACACAATAGCATATTCCAGGAGTTGGCAAACATTTTGGTAAAGGAACAAGTAGTAAATATGTTGGATTATAATATATTGGTCTCAGCTACTCACACCTGCTGTTGAAGTGTGAGAGTGACCACAGATAGTAACTAAGGTGGTAGTTTCAATAAAACTTTAATTACCAAAACAGGTAGTGTGCTGGAATTAACCAGTAAGCTGTGGTTGACTACTCATAAAATGGAGAAAACAGACTTGATGTCATATAAACCTGAATTTTACTTCAGCGTGCTTTGCGTCTTACCTTTAATATCTTGGAGAAGTTACTTAATGTTTCTGAGTATCATTTCCCTCACTGGTAAAATAAAATACAATTGAGAAAATGTAACTACTTTGCAGAGTTTTTAGGAGAATGTCACATAAAGCAGGATATAAGATTAAACAAACCTTTGTACATAGGAGCTATGGTAATTATTAGACAAACTTCCAGCAGAACAATGATGTTGTCAACATGATTTGCTGTTTTTCATCCTTCATTATAAAAATGATCAATAATAACTAGTTTGAAAGATTAGACGTGATTAAAGAAAATTTTATAATTGTACTTATGAGTGAAGAAGTTTGAGAAAAGCCTCATAAGTAATCCCATTCATTTATAAGAATATGTATTTGGCAACTACCTTATAACAAATTGAAGAACTACCATAATAATCAGTGTGATTTTTGTGTATTTTTTCTCTTTGTGAAATCTATATACACAAAGTTTCACTCAACATACTTCAATTTATTTGACAAAAATCTCAGAAATTGCTCAGAAATTATACACTGAGATTGAGATTCAAATGCAGAAAAATATATCAAGTATGTTAATAGATGCAAGAAAATATCTTCACAACTCTTTCAGTGTCATTTTGCTCAATAAAAGCAGTCATCAGTGTGATTAATGCTACATTCTCAAGTCAAAAAATATATTTCACTTTACAAATTTGAAAAAGTCAGCAGAACACATGCAACAATGGTTTAGATGAATTCTCTCAAATCCCAGTGTTACTCGTTTCCTCCACTCTGCACCCTTGTGAGTGTACCAGAGACCAGACAGGGTAAAGGTGGGCCACCTCAGCTCAGGAAAGTAATTGGCTCTGGTGTCTTTTCAGCTTTGATTATCTTGCTATTACCATAGCCACTTGTTAATGTAGCTTATTAATTGGAAATTTCTCCTGAGTTAAAGGTTTGTCATCAGCTATCGATGGCTAGTAAACAATTGTGATAGCAAATAACAAGTCACTGGTTTGATACATGACAACTTCCCTGGGATTCTTTCTTTCTTTCGATTGAAAATGTGTTCCATGGTTCCATGATTTAACCATAGGTCAGAATCTTAGCTATTAAGGTAGAGAGCAAAAATCAAACCAACCATTAAACCATTATGTCTTTCCCCTACTTATTTTTCTTTTTAAAATAGGGTACAGGGAGTGAAAGAAAAGAGAAATAGTCTCTTAAATATAAACTGTTCTTACTATACACTGTTCCATTCTACATACATTCTTAGTTTATGTACCATAGTTAAGTAACACCAGTCTCTTAATAACAAGACTTAAATTTCTGTTATCACAGTACATAGCTGGGAGCAATTGCATAAGGTACAAATTTTACTGCTAGCTCTTCAGCCTCCAAGTCATTATATACCTATCAGAAACACGCTATAGCCAGTGAATGTATCAGTTTTTAAATGTTCCTCAGTGATTAGTCACTTTACATCTGTTATGCAGTTCACCCAGACAGCAACTTGTGTAGTTCCCTTGCCTCTTTGTTTCCTGATGATAAAAATCCATGAAATATTTTATAGAAGTCCATAATAGGAAGAGGAAACTGGTTGTCAAAGATGAATGTATAGCAGAGAAAAGAAGTGAGAATGCTGAAGTATAATTTGAATCAGACATAACTTGACTTATAGAAAAAATAGTTGACCATGTTGATGTGGTCACCACTGTAGTTGAAGAGCCTCTAGGTAAACTCAAAAGAACTTACTGGTAAGTGTGTTGGCATAAATGGAAGAATGACAGATCCAGGTGACAGTGGATCAGAGAAAGTGGTGGCATCAAATGCCGTAAGTTAACAAGACCCTCAGGGATAAATCACAACACTCACCGTGTAAAGCGTAGTAGTGTAGAAGCTGACCCACGTTTAGAAAGGAAAATTCCAGTTCTGTAGGACATATGAGTCCACCCCACACAGGAAGTTATGCAGTGAGAAGAACTGTGTGTGATACATTTTCATAAAGAAGTAAAACACTTTAATTCTTAATATTTTAAGTTACAGCATAAGAAATATTATTTTTATTATTAAATTGATACTATTTTTCTTTATACATTTATACATGATTAAGAGAATTTTTAGTATGATAAAATTTTTTAATAGTTATATTTAATAGTTTTAACAAAATTTTTTTGTTTCGTTTTGTTTTTTGGTGCTGGGAATCGAACTCAGCACCTTGTGCTTGCCAGGCAGGCGCTGTGCTGCTAAGCTGTATCCCCACCCCTTGACAAAATGTTTTAAAGATCATGAAACAATCAATAGTTTTATCATTGATTTAATCAGAATTATTCTTGCTGATAATTAAGATGACTTACACAGTTTTATCTTAGTTTGCACGTTTTACAGTATCATAGTATCAGTCAAGGCTAGTGTTGTCTGTAAAATACCACATATCACATATGCATAAAATGCTATGATGTTGTCTTAGTTACTTTTCTCTCATCTCATTGCTGAGACAAAATACCCAAAACCCAAAGTTTAAAGAGGAAAGGCTTGTTAGCTAACAGTGTGTGGAGGTTTCAGTCCGTAATTGACTGGCCCAAGGCAAAGTGGCACATGGCAGAGGGGCAACAGTTTATAGCTGCAGAAGACAGCAAAAGCCACAAGAGAGAGCAAGGCAGGGCTCTTTCTGTCTCTTATATTGTATCCAGTCTGGGATTAGGGCAGTGCCAATCCAGTCAGTGGACTGATCCAGCAATCACCAGCCCTTAATCCTAGCACAGCAGTATGAATCAATTATATGCTGTAGATTGATCCACCTCCTAAAAGCCTGACCCTGTAACTGCATGAGGCTTGGGGACATCTTGACACAAACCATAACAGACATGTACTTTAACATATTTAAACAATATACCTTTTTATTTATATGACATGTGACTTAGTGATTTTTTTCTATGGTTTAAGCTGTACATTATTGTTATTATTATTATTGTTTTGAACAAGGTCTTGCTGTGTAGTTCAGACTGGCCTTGAGTTCACTGTGTAGCCCAGGCTGGCCTTGAACTCATGGCCATCCTCCCGCCTCAGCCTCCTGAGTGCTGGTATTATAGGCATGTGCCAGCATGCCTGGCTTTCTGTGGTTTAAACTGAATATCCCTTTACAAACATTATATGTGAAGAATGGTAGTTATCACTTAATGAAATATATTCAGTACTAGCCACCACTTTAAGAATTTTTATATGAATTATTTCCTTTGATATATATTTGACTTTTAAACCAATGATATATATTTGACTTTTTTTGTGATGACATGAAGATTTTATCCAGATGCTCTGAATCCAAAGCTCACGTTCTTAACCACAAAGCTTTAGTTTGTTTCCTTTGTATTGAAGGTCTTCATATTCATATTGGAAGTTCTTAAGTGTATTTAATTGTTAAATGCAAAAATTTTACTTGACTACTTTGTAAAATGTAAGTTAATATAATACAATGTGTGCAAAGTTGACTTAATGCTGTATTTATATACGTTCAAAACTAGTCATTGTAAATTTTCCATATGATCTTTCAGATCATCTTATTGATCATATTATTCATGTAATAAAATGTACTTCTACATTTTAAATAAATTTGAAACTACTAGGACTACCTCAGATCAGTGTTTGCCTGTATGAGATCATGAAGGTTATTAAAAATGCAAATAATTGTACACTGCATTTATTGAATACCTGGGCTCTGACTTAATAATCAGCATTTTTTAACCAGCACTTTATGTTGTAAACTCTGCCGCCTTACATTCCAGTTTATTTGGGAATAATTAACTCATTTTATGCTACTAATTTTGCTGAAAAGAAAACCGAGGTTTCCTTATATTTATTTTCTCTTTTGGTTTAAAAAGTGCATATATTTATAAAACCTTTTTTAAAAATCAAATTTGTTTTTAACTGATACATATAAAACACAAAAATTGTACATACTAGTGGGATACACGTGATAGAGGTATACCCTGTGTAATCAGGTTACACATAACTAGCTTCTCAGACATCTCTCAGTTCCTTGTGTTGAAAACATCCAGATTCCCCTTGCATTGGCTTTTTGAAATATATAGTACATAGTTTCTGCTCTAGTCACCTTACCAGACAACAGCAAGCTAGAACTTATTACTATCTAATTGCAGTTTAACCCATTGGCGAACCTTTCCCCACCCCCACTTCCTCCTAAAACATTAATATTAATTGGTGCGACTCTCCTGCCAGCTTTGTTTTCTTCTATTTGTTAGAGTGGTTACTGAACCTCTTTATTTATTTTTAGATGTTTTTTCTCTGAGGATATCATTATATATGGGCTTCTGAAGATCGAGATTTTTAATTAGTTGTATTTTGCGCTGGCTAACCAGTCACCTAAAGACAGCCTGAGACTTATGGTTGGAATTTGTTTGTTTTTACAGGCTCCAAAACCAAGGAGGGAGTGGTTCACGGTGTGACAACAGGTGAGTTCCAAGAGCATTCTATCCAGGGACAATATAATTTCAAGCGGCCAGTGTGGGTGGAACAGTGATCATCCAAAATGTAATTCTAAATAAACACTGTACAGAGAAGTGTTCTAAAGGCACATCAGTCTGATTTAAACTTAATTATTTTCCAAGTATTTTAAAATAAATATTTATGATAAGTAAATAAGACATATATTTACTTGCCAAAAATGGTGACTTTGAATTGACCCACTTTGTTTTATTCATAGTATTTGGTCATTTGAAAATTCTGACCTAAAATTAACAAACTGCTATCATAAATAAAATATAAAACCTCTCATTTTTTGAAGGATTAAAGTAAAATTTTCTGTATAGTATATTAAAATATTGTGATCACAGTCTACACTGATTGTAATATTTCCTTTATGACTCACAGTACATTTTAGAAAATACCCTTGGGATGATTTTAAATCATTTGTTACATTTAGTTCCATGTGACCTAATGTTACCAGGACTCTGAATAGGTCTATATGGAGATTTACAACAAAGAAATAGTAGTAATGATGAAAATAATGATGATGACAGTGACAGAACTTTAAAAAACAAAAAAAGAAGAGCCAGGCATTGTGGCACATGTCTGTAATAGCCCGTACTCTGAAAAGTCAGGCCCAACATGGGCAACGTAGGGATTTAGCAAGACCCTGTCTCAAAACAAAAAATTTTAAAAAGCTAAAGGTGTAGCTCAATGCAAGCACTCTGGATTCAATTCAGGTCTCAGTACTGAAAATTAAAAAAAAAATGAAAGTAGGATAAAAAATTAACAAATTAACCCACAGAGTCAATAATTGAGTTTTATGTTGTGCAGTACCGTTTCTTGACAAATACAGTGAAACCAGAGATGCAGTGAGAAATATGATTTATGTAGTCAGAAAGCATTAAACATAATGCTTCATGAAAATAACATGCTTGTATCCCAGAGTTATAAAAGAGAAATGGGGAAAATGAAATGAACAGTATTAATGCACTGTTGTGGTTATGATCATAAACCCTGGAGTTAGACCTCTTTAGTTCAAATTTCTGTCAGATTTGTAACTTCTGTGTAATTTAATTTCAGTGTCTCTAAAGGAATTAAGTGAACCTAATATGTACAAAATACTTAGAAAACTGGAAGCAAATAGTGTGATTATTCAGGTGTTATTTCCTTCTAGTGGACCTTTCTTGAGCAACATTTTTACAACACTTAAGAAAATATTTCATGTCTTTTTTAATGCATATTTTTTGATAAGAATGAAGCTGTGAAAATAAAACAGTGCTTTGAGAACTGTGTTAGAAGCTGATTACATAGCTTGCATTTGCTGTGTTGCAATCCAATATGTAATGCAGACAGCTCAACAAATAAATGGGCTGTGATGCCATCTAAGAACCTTCTGTGAATGATGGTAAGCAAGATTTTATTAAGAACTGGACAGCAGAGGTGGGGACTGCTATCTGAGGAGTTTCAACCAGGATAAATGGTATTCCCTTAAGACAGCTGAAAGTGAAGCCATGTAATTTAGAAAGAGGGTATCATGTGGCAGGGTTTCAGAGCCAGTGCCCAAAAGAAGCTAACTACTAATACTTTTGTCTAATGGAGGTAATTGAAATAAGGTATGAAAACAACTGTCAACAAGTTTGGTGATTTTTAGTCTTCTTCAAAATGCCATATTGTAAATGAGTCTGTGTGTGTGTGTGTGTGTGTGTGTGTGTGTGTGTGTGTAAGAGGAGGGGTTTACAATAAAGCAACATTTTACAAGATATTCTTGAGGACAGTAGCCTATAATCATGTTTCTGTAGTTTTATAATTTTGTAACACTTTGCATACTCCATTCTTTCTTAAGCATGTTAGAGAATCTGAGCTGTTCTATAGTAGAAAAAAAATTTGGGGGTAACATAAATCTAGAGCTCTTCCAAGGTATTTGATTTTGAAATTTTCTTTTATTAGATACAGGGTAAAAGGAAGCTAATGTTTCAGGGAAGACTGTGAGAGTTGCTGTTAGGCAGCAAGGTCATTATGTTTGGGCACAAGCAATATGTACAGCTTACCAGTCAAGGACTCTGTTAATGGTACTGCATTGCTTTACTTTCCTGTTATTGGAACAACATGCCCAGCATTTGCAATTTAAAGGAGGGCAGGTTTATTTTAGATCACAGTTTCAGAGGGTTCAGTCCATGGTAAGCTGGCTCCAGGACAGAAACTTTATGGTTCAAGGGTGTGGTGGAGCAAACTGCTCAATTCATGGTGGCTGGGAAGCAGAACACAATGGAAGAAGTGGGAGGAATTGGACCGGAAACCAGATAGTGTCTCTAAAATCAAGCCGCAGTGACCCACCCAGACACACTCAGAAGTGTGCTTGACTAATGTCTCAAGCCAGTCACCTTGACAATAAAGATTAAATATCACAAATACAGTATCAAATATGCTGTTGTAGCTAGTCTGGCTATTGGGAGTAACCAGCTGCAATAAAGACTATTCTTCTTCCATATCAGATAAGTGAATGACTTGTTAAATAAGGCTATTTCATATAAAACCCAAATTCTAGTTATGGGGATAAGTAAGTTTATGATAATTAACTGATTGGTTGTTACGCTTGATTTAAAATATTTTTTATAGATACACTGTAACTGCTAAATAAATGTTTGTTATTGCTGTTAGTCTTTGTTCAAGGAAGCAAGAAACTATTATATGGTACATAACATTTACTAGTGTTAAAAGAACAATTTCTCCAGAATTTATCTCAGTAACTGTCTTGCAGAAATGTAGACGTCAGTAAATTTAGGCCAAGAACTTTTAATCTAAAAGAAAAAAAAGTTAAAATAAATCATTCTGGTTAGAAAATCTGAAATCCTCACTCTTAACTCCTGGCTTTTTGACCTCCAAGAAGTTATTATATCAGTTGTCAACTTAATGTATCTTGTTAAAGCAGTATATGAGAATATATTTACTTGATTTACTGAAAGGTAAATCTTTGAAGAAACTTTAGAAATGGTAACATGTAAGTTACTTGTTTTTTCATGCAAGTATGATATAAAAGAAATTCCTATTATTGGAGACTTTCTGAAAGTTTCTATTCTTACAAACAGAAATATATCATACCATAATGTTCAAAGCAAATTTTCAAGATGTTATTATCTAATATCTGTACTATCATTTATATACTAAAAGCTAGATCTTCTTTAATTTATAATTTTATTTAATGTCAGATTACATTTGCCATATCTCTTCTGAAAGTGTCACATTCATTTTTTTGAAATTTTACCTTGAATTTAGCTAAAATGAAATGTAAATCTAATTATTTAAATTAATGTATACTTTAGAGATAGAAACAAATTCCTCTTGGTTCATTCCAAAGTATTTGTTGAGTATTATAAAATAGTATGAAGAATAATAAAGCAGGAGCCCATATTTTAAAGGACTCAAAGTAGGGTTGATGGAGGTAGGCAGATACTTTGTTGAATGAATAATTATGGTGCAATGTAGAAGCTCAACCTGAGAGATACATTTATGGGATCATAAAAGAGCAGAGAAATGCATTTGTTTTTAGGAGATGGTTTTGTTTTGTTTTTTTCTGGTTTTTTTGTTTTGTTGTTGTTTTTTGTAACACAGAATGTGGCTTTTGAGCTGGGTTTTAACAGAGGAATTGAGTTCCCTGAATAAACAGAGGTGGAATAAAGGCTTGTGGCCAGAGGAGACTGTGTATACTAAAATGAGGAAAATTGGTGCATTGGGAAAAATATAAGCAAATTCAAAGTATTATATAGTCTCTCTTGGGTAGGAGGGATATAGCCATTTTGATTCTGGTTATTTTTATTTCACTTCATTCTGGTATTTTTAAAGGTATGCCCTTTAAAAATAAATGCAATTTATTAAATCTGAAATATACTAATTTGACTTTGTCTCTTTTCTCATAAACTGTCAATGGGTAGAGAGATAGTCTGAAAGGTCTTAAATGAAGGAAAAGAGTTTCAAGGTCAGTGAGAAACCTATTAGAGATACCAGTCTTTTAAAACATGTCTATTATTGCTACCTATAAACTCTGTCATTTTGTAATGTAACTAAATTATTTATTTTTGCAATAATAACACCTAGTGACATTTAGTATATACTACTGTACAGTTTATGTGTGTTAAACCAGTAGATTAAAATTTATACATACATTAAAGATTATCTACATATGTAAAATTCATGGCTGGCAGAAAAACTATAAGTCTGTAAAAAAATCAAAGCCTATTTTTGTCTTGCTTTGAGAGCTTTTTTGACAAGAAGATTTTCATCTCAAGCAAAACTTTCTATTCATATTCTTGGAAAAAAAAATGACAAGTTGAAACACATAATTCACTATATTTAAAGGATCAACATCCCAGGAATGTTTAAAAACATAAAATTGCTAGTACAGTTTCAGTGGTATTTAAATTGAACTTAAATTGTTGTTAGCCCTCTCTCTTCAGGAGGTGTCAGGCCTGTCCCTAGAAGAGGCAGGGTGTCAGCCAGAGTCCGGCCTGCATAGGTCTAACCCAGTGGATGCATATAGAGCGGCAGCTGAGGTGACTGCTTTCTGGTTTTAGGTTGTCTAAATCCTAACCACTTCAGGCACTCTCACAGCACCTAAACTAAAATGTCAACCTGTCCTAAATAAGCCATTTCAAAGCAAAATGCTTGGCCTGCACTGTTTAATCATTGTCCTCTCCAACTGGTGGTGTGGAATTGTCCAGTATAACAATCACGTGGAAAGCACTTGCTATCTAGCATGATGTAAGGCTTTGGCTTCCTCCAACTGAGTCTGGTCTGGAAAGTAGAATGCAAAACACGAAAAATGTCTTTATTTGTTTAGGAGAGTGTCTCTCAAAAGCAAAAATTTGAGCTGACGGAATAAAGAAAAGAATGAGTTTGTGTGGCAAAACGAAAAGGCAAACATGACATAAATGTAGATAAAAGATGGAGATGTCCAGGTTCTGTGTTACAGATGGTGTAGAGGATTACATGAGGAGAGATTGGTTTATTTCTGTATTGACCTGGGAATTATTAAAAGAATTGAATCTCTTGTCTTTAGATACTTTTTCAGTTAATTGAAGAACTCTTCAGTTAATTGAAAAACAACCATTTTAAACTAGTCTTCCTGTATATCATTTTGTGACAATAATGTAGAAAGATTGATTCAGTAATTAGGTACAATTCTATGACAACATGGAGAATTTTTGATGCGGAGTTAAAACCTCTGTTTGTAAATCCCACACATGCACTGTTGTGTCTACATTTCTGACTTTTTAAAAAAAAAGTCTACTGAATCACCATATTTTTGTTTCATGAAAGAAATTTAAAGTGCTTAATACATCTTAGTTTTCACACTAATTTAACATCTGGCTCTGTTCCCATTAAAATTACTGAAAGTCAATCTTATTCAGAACTTTTATAAAAGGATCAAAGTTCTTTCACAAATATGTATTCTGTTTTTTATTTCTAACGTGTGACTGACATTTATCTCCCCTTATGTGAAATGCGTAGACTCAAATGCTTAGATTTCAACCTTTTTTGGATTTGAGGTATTTGCTTTTATATAATGAGGTATGTTGGGGATTGGATACAAGTGCTACCACACAATTCATTTATGTTTCATACACTTTATACATATGCCCTGGAGGTAACTTTATATAATATTTTTAATAATTTTGTGTACAAAACAAGGTTTCATAGTGTGGAATTTTCTACCCGTGGGGTCATTTGGTGCTTAAAAGTTTTGGATTTTAGAGTATTTCAGATTTCAAATTCTTGAATTAGGGCATTCAACCATCAGTAGTATAGGCTATCTTACTTACGAGACTGGTGAAAGTGAACTTGCTGACTGAGATCAAGGAGATGGGATTGAGATGGAAAGAAATATGTTTTATGTTGAGACTGATTCGACTGTAATTGCATCTGTGAGCTCTGCTTTCTGTACACTGTCCTTAAAGTACACCAGGACCAAACCACTCACAGCTGTATGTTCATGGCAGTTAGTTAAGAAGCACCTTCTACTGTCTGCATAATTGCAACAGATGATCTCAGCAAGGAGTCAATGTTTGCCTATGCCAAGCTCACTTAGAATTCTTATAGATTTTGCTTCTTCTGACCCCTCTGTTGTCTACAATGTGTATAGATAAACGTGTAGAAGCCGAAAGCAGGTGGAAGTGGAATTATTTAGTCTTTGTCATTCTACCCTAATTTAAAACTTGGTTACTTTTTTATTTATCCAGTGGCTGAGAAGACCAAAGAGCAAGTGACAAATGTTGGGGGAGCAGTGGTGACGGGTGTGACAGCAGTGGCACACAAGACGGTGGAGGGAGCTGGGAACATTGCAGCTGCCACTGGGTTTGTCAAAAAGGACCAGCTGGGCAAGGTATGGCTGCACATGTTTTATGTTATATTTGTCAGTTCTCAAGGTCACAATTCATTTGCTCACAGGGCAAGTGGCAGGAATAAGATGTTTACTGTGGGGAGGGCTTTCTGGCCCTTCCTTCATAAAAAAGTACTGCCTTTAGATGGGTCTTACTTTTTGGTGATACTAGTCCGGAGAAATGCTGTGTAAACTGTACAATCACCACAGTTGTTTCAATTTCAAGAAGAAAGTTAATGAAATGAACAATGTAGTAATGCTGAAGGAGGGACAGTGACATTTCAGAAAGAATGAATGCTTTCATGTGAACTCTGAATCTTGCAATTTCTCCTTGTTGGAATAACAGATCTCTTTGTGCTTAATCTGTAAATTTCTAAAGTGAATATCTTACTTGATTTCTGTGTAATGATATCATTTCTATTAAATGGCATATTTGCATATCACACAACAGCTCATTTCCAAGTACATGTTTGTGGGGATCGGGAGATTGAAAATGCCCAAGAATCTTGGTTTCAGAATATTCTTAAATTTTCAGAATTTTAACTTCGCATTTCTTGATAAATATCAGACCTTAGGAAGTTTATGGAGCAGGCCTTATATTTTGCATTTTAAACGTGAAAGCATTAGAATATGAAGTCCAGCTGGAAGATGAAAGTTTAGGATTTTCATCATCACAAGAGCAGGATGATTTTGTTTTTTTCATAGCCATTTTATTCCTTGAATAAATCAAGTATACCCTTGCCTGATGTGCTCCCTCGGCCTGTAAAATTCTTCCCTAAGTCAGGTTGCTTCCCTCACTTCCTCATCTCCTCTGCTTTTTGTTAAATGACACTTTCGTGATGAGGACTATCCTGATCTACTTAAAATTAGAACCATTCTCAATCTCCTCCTCCTCCACCCACCCCGGCCGGATTTACTTATTTTTATATGTGCTGTTTATTTTATTTTTCCCCTTCTAGATTATAAGCACCATGAGAATGGACTGTATTTCTTTTGTTGCTGTGAGCTAGATGTCTAGATATCTAGCTGTCCCCCAGGAGCCTCAAGGCTCATGGGCAGGACTTTTGGAGAGTGATGGGATATAGGGCTTAGAGCTGACTTGCTCTCAGGCAGCGGGGCCCCATCTGGTCTGAAGCCTTGGGTTGCATGTGGCTTGAAACAGTCTGTCTCCCTCCCTGGCTCTTCCCTTCTCTCTCCTTGTTCCTGTTTCCTGTACCTGAGCAGCTCTATCTACCATGCCTTCCTTTCTGGGCCTTTTAAGGTATGGGTTCCAGGTATTTTGTCCCAGTAATGAAGGAAGTAACAGTGAATTAGCAGAGTGATTGAGTCTTTTTATTTTTATTGGCATATGCTTTCGATAAGTGTTCTACTTGTTTTGGGAAGTTGGTGATTTTCTGAGTCGTTTATACTCATACCCATGGTATAGGAACATTGCTGTTCAACTATTTAAAAGTTAGGATCAAAATGGTTTTGGAGTGAATACTGTGGAAACTCTGAGGAGAGAGTTTTGATTTGTGGGCAGACTGCTCTGGGTCATCTCTACTTGTGTAACCCTGAGCAGCAGGACTACCTTGACGGCTCATTAAAATATTGATAATAAAACACAGTACTACAAACCCACAATATATTTAGATTTTCCACACATAGTGACATTGTATCATGGGAAATCCGACTGTTCTTCTAGAGAAGTGCTTCCGCTAACACTTGAATGTGGGATTGATGACAGCCATGGTCTTTTGCCCATAATATGTTTTTTCAAATAATCTTAGCTGTGCTAATAATTATACCAATTCTTATTTCCTATTTGAAATTAAATATCTAACTTTATTATATTTTAAAAGTTAGAAGGAATCTAAGAAGTATGGAGGTAGGTGACCCATTTTGTGTCCCAAGTTTGTTTGACAATCTACAAATTGATTTAGTGCAATATACTGATTGTGCAGATGAGAAAACTGATATAAATATATACTGATTATACTGATATAAATATATATTGATTGATAGAAATAAATGTACTGATTGTACAGATGAGGAAACTGAAATGCACAGAGGGGAAGTCAGTAGCCAAGGTCACAGAGCCAGTTGGAGCAGACTGGACATCTGCAGTGTTTGTCCTTATGTTGTGTCTCTTCCTTGACCAATTGAACTGTGGATAAACACATTTAAATTGACAATTTACTTGGTTTAGATTATAAAGAAAACAGGGAAACATGTACCATCTCCACTTTTGTCTCCATTTAAAATACTCAGTGTAAATTACAAATGGGAAATGAGTGTTTCATCTTTTTACAAGATTAAGCTTGTTTTCTACCTTCCTAAAAATATTGTACATAATTTAGTATTTTAAAGCATAAAGCTAAACAGTGTGATAAAATTAACCATTTGGAGATAGTTCTCTTATTGGGTACTATAGGGTCTTACAACTTTATAACATGTAAATGAGGTCGTATTAGAAATTGCAGCTTAGCTCTGAAAACCACTGGACTGGGAGCTGAAATAACTGGTCTTCTTACCCTGCTTGTTCACTAAATAGCTGGATGACTTCTTGCAGATCTCTTAAGACCTTTTTTCAAATAATGAGGAAACTGCTAGAAAATTGTTAAAGCCCAATTTAGCAATAAGGTTCTGAGATTCTCTAATAATTCAAAGAATACTGTAATAAACGCCTATGATTGTGGCCTCCTCTATGGAGTGGCAAAATTCTAGAGAGCTTCAACAAAGCCATCAAATTATAAATATTTTCTGCTCAAAAAAAAAAAAAGAAATTTGAAATAACTTAGTATCTCTCCGACTGTGGTCAAAATGAATAGAAGTAAGCATTCCTATCTTTTTTCTTTTTTTTCCTTTAACTATTTGGTAATGACCCCAAAGGGAGAGTCATTTATTTAAGCAATGATGACTGCTTACAGGGTAGCAGAAACATGGAGGAAGAGAGATGGGACGAGTAATGCTGCCGGACATCCGGCTGGCCGAACAGATCAGTAGCTGTGCGCTTTTCCCCAGGCGTGGTATCTCGTAGTGTCAGGAACTCCGCACTCTGCACAGTGGGTGACGGCCTTGGCTTTCCCCTTCCCTGTGTGCTCTTTGGAGGTACAGAATTTAGCACAAGCATTCTCTGGTTGATTCTCTCTGTCCTTCCCTCTCCTGCTTCTTCTCTTTCTCCTTCTCTTTTCCTTTTGTTTTCTTGTTTCATTTTGTTTGAAACCAAGGGCTTATAGTAGCTGATTTTGATTTTTCTCTCCATTTGCTAAATCTATCTGGGGCACTCTTTGGCGCACGGTACTTGCTTTTGATGTTAACAGAGAGATGTGATTACAGATAAAGTTTATTCTCCCAGCTTTATTAAGATACAATTGATAAATAAAAATTGTATTATTTATGGAGTGCAACATGAAAGGAGTTTGGTTTTTTGTGGCCTCTCACGTTAGGCAAGGGCTCTGTTGGGGAGCTGTCCCCCCAGTCTTTGATGTGTTGATGTAAATATACATAGTGAAATGGTTATGATAATCAAGATAATTGACATATCCATCACGACACATAATTACCTTTTTCTTTTTTGTGATGACATTTAAGAGCTACTCTCTTAGCAAATTTCCAGTATGTAATATAGTATTACTAACTATATCCCTTGTTCTAGATCTCCAGAACTTACTTATCCTAACTGAAACTTTATACCTTTTGAAGCTGTTCCCGTCCGTCTCTCAGTCTATGGTTCCACTGTCTGTTTCTGTGGGTTGTAATTTAGACTTCACATCGAAGAGAGATCATGCACGATTGGTCTTTTTGTGCCTGACTTGTTTTTGCTTGTGTAATGTCTTCAGTGTTCATCCATGTTGTGGCAAACACAAAGGTTTCCTACTTTGAAGACTTACTAGTACTACATTGTATGCGTATGTAGCACATTTTCTTTATTTATTCAGCTGTTGATTGAGAGCAGTTGTGTATCTTGGCTGTTGTGACTAATTCCACAATGAACATGGGAGTACAGCTCTCTTTTCAAAATGATGGTTCCATTTCCATAGGATAAACTTCTAAATGTGTGCTTGCAGGATGATATAGTAACTCTTTTTAATTTTTAGGGACTTCTATACTATTCTCCATAATGGTTGTACCAGTTTACATTCTCCCACATTCTTGTCACCACTTGTTATTTTTTCTTTTTGATAGAAGCTATTCCAAGAGATCTGAGGTGATATTTCATTTCAGGTGTGTTTCCCTGATGATTAGTGATTTGAGCATTTTTTTTCTTTAAGACAGGTCTTGCTATGTAGCCCATTCTAGCCTTCAATTTACAGGGCTCCTCTTGCCTCAGCTTCCTGAGTGTTGAAATTCCAGCCAGAAGTTATCATACCTGGTTCTAAATGCCTATTTTAGAATCAGGTTTATTTTCTTGGTATTGATATTTTTGAGTTTCTTATATGTGTTAAATATTAGCCCCCATCAAATACATGTTTTGAAAATATTTTCACAAAGTGTATTATGTCTTCCTTTTGTTGATTGTGTTCTTTGTTCTGTGAAAGAGTTTTTTTTTTTTTTGTACCGGAGATCGAACTCATGACCTCATGCTTGCCAGGCAGTCACTTATGCCGCTGATCCAAATCCCTGGCCCCAAGCTTTTTGTTTTTATGCAGTCTCATTTATCTATGTTTGCTTGCATGGCCTATGTCTTTGTGGTCATATAAAAAAATAATTTTCCCAGACCAATCTCAAGAAGCTGATCTTTTAAATTTTCTTCTAGTAGATTTATTGTTTTAGGTACTGTGTTTAAGTCTTCAGTGTATTGTATTTGATGTGAGAAAAGGGTCCAGTTTTTTTCTTTGACATGTGGCTGTACATAATTTCCAACCATTTGCTTAAGAGACTGCCCATTTCCCAGTGTATGTTCCTTACATCTTTGTGGAAGATCAGTTGATTGTGTGTGAATGTATTACTGGGTTCTGTGTTCAGTTCTTTTGCTCTATATGACTATTTTTATGCAAGTACAATAGCATTTTGATTATTATAGCTTTGTGGTATTTTTGAAATCAGGTGGTGTAATGTATCCAATTAAGCTATCATAATGGCTTTTCAATTACTTGTTGCTTAAGATCACTTCAAGTGTGTATAGTTTTTTCCTTTGGTTCTTCTAGGTTCTGTGCAAATTGTAGGCTTTTTTATTTTGAAAACTGAATTTGATAGGCAGGGGAATTTGATAGGGAGTGCATTGAATTTCTAGATTGTTTTGGGAAGTTTGGACTTCTTGGCAATGTGGATTCTTCTAATCCATTTATTCATACCTTTAATTTCTTTCATCAGTGTCTGACAGCTCATAATGTATAGCTACTTCAAAAACATGACCAAATTTATTCCTAAGTACTTTATTTTTGCTTATGCTATAGTAAATATGACTTTTTTTCTTTTTCAGACAGTCGGGTATTAGTGTATAGAAGTGCTACTGATTTGTGCATGTTGATTTTTTATTCTGCAGCTTTACTGAATTTGTTAGTTCTAATAGTTTTTTTAGTGGAATTGTTAGGGTTTACTATATATGTAAGATCATATCATCTGCAAATGGCGAAAATGTAACATTTTTTTTAAATTTGGGTTTCATTTATTTCTTTTCCTTGCCTAATTACTGTGGTACCAGTATTGACTATCAGTACTAATACTAAATAGAAGTGGCAAAATTGGGATTCTTGTCTTTCTCTTGTCTTTGAGGAAAATTTTTCAACTTTTGATCACTGATTATGATGTTTGCTGTGGGTTTGTCATATATGTTGATATAGTGTTCTTGCTTTCTCTCTTTTTTTTTTTCGTGTGTGATACTGGAAATTCGATACAAGGCCTTTGCTCTAAGCTACACTCTTAGCTTTCTAAAAAATTTTAGCTTTTGACACAGGTTCTCACTAAATTGCTGAGTTGCTCAGGCTGGGCTTGAAGGCTTTAACTTTTGATCATCTGCCCTCATCTGCCCAGGGTGCTAGAATTACAGGTGTGTGCCACCAGGCCAGGCTGAAATATAATCTTTCTATACATAATTATTGAGAATTTCTATTTTGAAAGGATGTGGGCTTTTTTGTGCATCTCTTGAGACGTTTCTGCATCTATTGAGGTGATCATGTGATGGTTATAATAATTCCTAAACTATTAATAACTGCTTTAAGTATAAATGGATTAAATTTCTTCAATCAAAAGAAGTAGAGTGGTTGAATGAATTAAAAGATCAAGACTCAATTATGTATTATATAATAGAAACTTACCATGCATGTAGTCTTAAAAGAAAAATGAATAGGAAAAGTAGAAAAAGATAAACTACATCAGTATAATCAAAAGAAAGGAAACTTAACTACATTTATATGAGACAAGGTAGACTTACAGGCAAAAACTGTCACACATGACAAAGTAAATATATCACAATATAGTATAGGTTGAGCATCTATAATCTGAAAATCCAAAAATCTGAAATGCTTCAAAATTCAGAACTTTTTTTTCTTTAACAGATTTTGTTTTTTATTAGTACATGTTTGCATTACATAATAATCACATTCCTTGTGGGAAGTTGGGGCATGTACATAACACATTAATTCTTTTCTCATCCTTTTCCTCTTTTCTTCCTCTCCCCTCCTCCCTCTCTTGATCTCCTTCCCATTTGGGAATGATCTATCTCCCTAATTCCTATTATCTGTCTTTGATTTTGCTCTTAGTGCTAACAGGATCTCACACATAAATATTCCATACACGACCTCATGGGATGGGGTGCAGTCAAAATAGAGTGCACTAAAACTACTGTCTAAAGTTACCTAGACAATACATATAAAGTGCATGTGAGTAACATGTTTCATATGGGGTCCATTCCCAGAATACCTCATCTTGTATATGCAAATTTTTTTTTTATTTTGAAAAGAATACAACCAAACAAAACAAAACAGAGTAAAGTCAATCAAAACAAAGCAATGAACATGGTACATGACTTTTAAACAGGGTAAAAAAAAAAAAGCAATCGATAAGGCTACCATAATGCCTCTTGTTATCTGCAGTATACCTGCCCATACCATCGGGGATAAGTAAAATCAAACAAAATACAACAAACTGAAACAGTAGAAACAAAACAAAACATAGCAAAACAAAACAAACAAAGCAGAACAATGTAAGCAATACAGAATTTCAAGATATTAGCAAAACAGCATTGGCTACCATAATATTTGTTATCTTTGGAATAGTTGCCTACACCTTCAGATATATTACAATCAAACCACACAGAATAGAGTAAAATCAATCAAAACAAACAATGAAAGTCATACAGGGTTTCTAAACAAGATAATTGAACATCCTCGATAGCTGAAATTATATATTTTGTTATCTTTAAAATAGCTGTCTGTATATGCAAATATTTATAAATTCAAATATACTCAATCTGATTAATTGCAATGCTAAGATTTCAGATAAGGGATATTTCACCTGTATATAATATATAATGTGAAAATCCACTAAAAGGATATAAGAATTGTAAATATAGATGCATCCAACTTTGAGGCAACATGTAAAGCAGGTAGTAACAGCACTGAAGAGATAGATAGCAATACAGTGGTAGCAGGAGAATTCAGTATCCCACTTTCAACAACAGAGAGATCATCTAGACAGAATGTCGATGAAAAAACAGACTAGAGCATCACTATAGACTAAATCAATCTCAAACAAATGCAGAATATTTTACCCAAAAGTAACAATATATGTTTTCGTCAAGTGCAAATGGAGTGGTTGTATGTTAGGTCACAGCTAGTCTTAACAAATTTAAAAAGATTAAAATCATAGCAATCATTTTTTCCATTTACAATAGTGTGAAACTAGAAATTAGTAACAGGAGGCAATAAGAAAATTCACAAGTGTGTACAAATTAAGCAGAATATTCCTGAGCAAGTAGTGAATAGAGAGAAAATAAATGAAAAAGATAATTGTTTGTGTGTATTTTATATGAATAAAACCACCCATAATAATACTTTCTAATGATATAAATTACATTAAAGGAAAAATAGATTATTCTGAATTTTAATACCTTGTTTCATCAAACATTATGATCTTCTCTAGCGCATTGGAACAATGATCTTCTGATACATATATTTACCTGTGTGCACAGGAGATTATCAGTCATTATTCATTTCCTGAAACTCATTCATGTGAACATCACCGTAGAAGCAGGCTAAAAAATGTATTAGCAGACTTTTAAGTTCAAATTAACAATGATGTTATACAGATAAAATTTATGTTTCCCACTTCAATCAAGAAAAGTAGAATTGATTGTAGCAAAGTGCTTTCGCTTGTGCAAAATGTTACTGGAATCAGAATTGCTTTGTAGGGTATGTTTATGATGTGGAGCTCATTACCAGAGCACTTGATCTATCCTAAGCCCTCAGTGTGTTTTCCATATGCCTACTGCTCAGATAAACCATTGCTGAGTAAGTGAGCATCTCTTTAATGCTATCTTGAAATATTCTAGAAAAGTTAGATTGTAAGGTTTTAAGATGTTTGTAAACTTAGATTAAAGCTGATGTGATAATTCAAAACCCTCATTTACCTAATTGATTTATTTCAAAAGATATATAGTCAGTGATATTTTGCAGTATATGCGTGAAAATCAACATTCGGTACTCATCAGTCTAAAAATTGTCCCCACTTGGAAACGTATCTATCATGCTTTTCTTTGTATCTTAAGATGTTTCCATGGGTTTGACATGGATGAATTGTGAATTTTAACCTAGTAAGATTTTAAATGGAAAAATACACTATCATCAGGAAATTAGGTTTAATGTTATGTTTTGATTAAAATCCAATAGCAGTCACTCATTTAATTAGAATTTTATAAATCCTAGACATTCTGGTGGCCATATGGAGACCACATAATTGAATCACACATGCGTGGTTCCTGACATCAAGAAATGAGCCTGCAACCACAGCATTCTGGGAAGATGAAACGGGATGATCGCATGTTCCAACCCATCCTGGACAATTTAGTGAGACCTTATTTCAAAATAAAAAGTGAAAAAGGCAGGTAATGTAGCACAGGGTAAAGGCACTGGCTTCAATTCTTGGTACCCTCTCCCCATTCCCCCCAAAACAGGAGAGAAAGACATGTATATTCCACACATCATGGAGACCAACATGTTTATCCCAGGAAGAGAGGAGCATCTTGGATTTCTGAGAAAACTATGTATTTGTAACAGGTATGGAGCTGTCACAGGAAAGATGAAGGCAGTATTGTTGGAAATCAGAGAGACCTATCTTATCAATAAATATTATACATGCTCAATCAGTGTTGGACTTTAAATTGTGTTGAAGTGTGTGTTTGTCAGCAGATTGTGAACTTGCCTCACAATTTAGAGATGGTGGCCACAATATTTTAGCTGTTTAATCATGAAGACATAAAAATGCTGTCACCTCCATCCTAGGATCAGTGCTTGATAGTCTGTAAGCATTCCAGCCTTGCGACATATATATGAATATATGTTTGAAAGTTTTTTCTAAATTCCATCTTCAGAGAACTGATTGGGAGGATAATTTTGTTTATTAGAGAAAGGTGTTACATGGTGAATGTGATAAAACTGCTGTAAGGCTGCAGCTCACAGGCTAAGTCACATTTGAGCGATTGGCTTATTTCTTCATAAATATTTAATACAGGTTGCAGGTCTGCTGACCACAGCCCGAGACCCTGAGTGTTCTTCATGAACGCGTGCTCATTGTGGATCGCTAGCATCTATTGCTAAGGGTCCTTCACAGGCAAAGATGGCATTTGGTAGTGTTTCGTTCATCAATACCCTCATGTATGTAGGATGATTTCAAACTTAAGTGCTTTCTAAAAAATTGATTTCATAGTATATATTTAAAATAACATTTTGATATACGTTATCATGATGTACACATTATAGTGAAGTGATTCTTTTGTCAATAAAATAATATAACCATCATATCATATAAATACCATTCTTTTTTTTTCTTTCATTATTCCTCATTTGCATTCTCTCTGACTGTCTCTGTCTCTTTCTGTGTGATGGAGTGCTGAGAGTGGCTAAAATTTGCTCTCTTGGCAAACCACCATTGCAAATTACCAGTGCACAATAATTAGATCTCTAAACTCAGGTGTGTGTATGTGTGTGTGTGTGTGTGTGTGTGTGTGTTTTCTTTCTTTTTTTTTTTTTTAAACAGTCTTGCTACGTAATTCAGGCAGGCCTCAAACTCACTGTGTAGCCAAGGCTGGCCTCGAACTCATGGCAATCTTCCTGTCTCAGCCTCCTGAGTGCCGGGATATAGGCGTGGTCCGCCATGCCTGGCTAACTCGGGTGTTTTTTAAATCTTTTTTCATTAAGTTTAAAATAAGATTATAAACCTGCAAGACATTTATATGTAGGAAACAGGCATAAAGAAAATAAAATATATTTATATATGATGAAATTCAATAGTATTACCCTAAACTTCGGTGATAATCAAATTAGTTGTCTCCAAAATGTAAGAAATAGTTTGATTTTTTTAGATGTAGATTTTTAGTTTTCTAATTTTGGGAGTACATTGATGGTATTATTTTCTTTATCAAGGGAAATATTTAAAAAGAGACCCTAAGGTTCAAAAACACAAAAAAATCTAGGCATAATACAATTACTTGATCTTCACAGGAATATAAGTAAGGTAAATGAGATGTCAATTTTGTTTTGCATGTAAATATGTAAATGTGAGAACTAGAATTGGTTGCAACATTTCATCAATTTAACTGTTCATCTATGGGGAGAAAATAAATAGTGTGTCAACTTGAATATGAGGTAATCTTTTTATAATGAACTTCATTAAAATTTTCATCAACATTTGGATTTTTGAGTTACAGTTTAAGTGATCCTTCTCTCCTTAGTGATTCTAGAATCACCAAAAAGACATTAAAGAAATTTCAAAAAAATAATATTTAATTCTTATTGAGTCTATAATGCATATCAAAATAATGAGCCAGGAATAGTTGACTAAATAAATGGTTGAGTAAATGAAAAAAGAGAAAGAAGGTACATATACTATTTTACCTCTTCTGTAATCTTCATATTAGCACAACATGATACTTCAATTTGAAACTACATACATGAATGAATTCAGTTACAAGTTTATGGATTATGGGGTATAATGTGGACTTTTAGTTTCAAGAGGTCAGATAGATTTTAATTATCTGTGCCCATGAGGTAATTATTTAAGCATGGTAATGGATAATACAAAATCATCGCCCAGTTCACACGTGCACATCTTTATTTTTTCTATTTTATTAATTGGAGTTCACACAAAAGTGGACAATTTTTCCTTTTAATAAGCACTATGCAATTTCATATATACAGGTTTGGAGAATCTGTGTACGGCTTTGCCTTGAGGTCCAGTTTTTTTTGGTAGATTTTGTATTACTGCTGTCTCTAAGGGAGAAGGCATGCACTTGCTTCTGTCACCAAATTTAATATATATAACGGTATGTAAAGTATGAAATGGTATTATAATATTTCATCTTCGCTCTTTAATATTACAACATATGTAAGGTAGGCACCTTTAAAAAGTAATCTTTACTACTATTAACTGCTTTTAGTAGCAGTTTTTTTCCAGAGGGTTCCTTCTGCAAAGGGAAACCAACATTTTTGATTTGGAAACTAAGGCAGTTCGTGAATGTCTTGACTACTGCTGCTCTCTGGTGTTTGAGCACCACGTTGCCCAACTGGCCCTGCCCTTCTTCCCTGGATCCTGTTTGAGCTGCACTGTTTGACCAGGCCATATACTGGGGAGGAAGGCTGGGTGCAGAGGGCAGGGGCTGTCAGCCAGGAAACACAGAGTTGGTCTTATCTCTTTCACTATGCTGCATGAGGTCATCTCACCTCTCTGAGCATGGGCTTTCTTATCTGTGAAATGAAATTGTTGAATTAAATGAGTCTGAAGTGTTTTGGATCTGTGTTTAATGGCTGACATTCTCGTCCCTTTATTCAGTCATGCACTGTCAGACCCTTGGCTGCTCATTTAACCTTTCCAAACCAAAGCTGCTTCTGTGGAACTACCTGGCCAACTGCACAGGGTTAGAGTAAGAGTCAAAGGAGGTAAGACAGACAAAAGATCAATAATCAACTGTAATGCATTGCACTTACAATACTTTTTGGAGAAGATCTTGCATTTTCTGTCAGAGGTGTGTCAGATACAGGGTTTTAAAAAGTCTTTTCCATATTTGTTTATAATTTGATTATATTAAGTGGTAGAACACTAAGAGGCGACAACTTCATTGAACATGCCACTTTCTTTAAATAAACTGAAGTCACACTGCCATTATTTTTCCTCAGATCTCCCTGAAAGCCATGCAAATCCACTGAATATTATGTAAATGCAAATTAGTAAGTGTTATGAATTCTTTTAATTTTGGGAGACTGTGGAGTAATAAAAGTTAAAAAGTTTCTCCCTTTAAATGAAGAAAGTGTCAGAGTCCTCAGTGTTACATATTAGGGGGATGATTGTCTTTCTTAATGCTTCTTTGATGAAAATTCCATGAAAACATGTTCAGGGTGTTTGGGAGCACAGATTTTAGATCCTGCAGGTTCATTGAAAACCACCCCCCACATACTCATTCACACATACACTCTTGTTTCCACCTTTTCTTAGTAGTGGCTTGTTGTAGATCTCAGATTAAAGATAGAGAGATGATGAAGACTTGGTATCACATATCAGAATTCCTTTTTCATAGCTGTTTTCTATAAAATTCCTTGGGTCAAGGCCAGTGACTATCTTCATTCATGAAGTTTTTGTACCAAATACTGACAAAGATCCTGATGACCCTATCAGGCAAGGTCAGAGTAAATTGCAACTATTGAAAATTGGCTGTTACATCTTCATTGTTTGTTTTCTTTTCCTCCAAGGCAAGAAAGTCATTAAAGGGAAGAGATCAGAGAGTATCTTATCATGCTAATCTATCTATCTATCTATCTTTCTTTCTTTCTTTCTTTCTTTCTTTCTTTCTTTTTTTCTTTCTTCTTTCTTTTTTGCTACTGGGAATCGAACTCACAACCTTTCACTTGCCAGGCATCTCATGCAAATTTTTCATGCCAGAACTTTGTAAAATGGTAGATATTTTATTTATTTATCTTTTTTGGTACCGGGGATTGAACTCACTACCTTGCACTTGCCAGGCAGGTGCTTACGCCACTAAGCTAAACCCCCAGCCCTAAATGATAGGTGTTTTAGAAGAGGATTGATCCCTTTTCCTCAAAGCCCCCCTCCTTAAGTTCATTTGAAAGTGAGATGGAATATCTACAAAAAAGTGAGGGGAAGAGGGAGAGGAACAGGAATATCCTTGACCTTGATGGAGTCTCATTTTCTTTTCTTGATTTTCCTGCACAGCCACACATGTCTTGAAGTGACTCTTTGTCGGGGTACACTGTGCAGTATGCACATTCTCCTCCTAATCTCAGGTTTCTAGAAGGAAAACCTGTTCTGCCATCACTCATTGCCTTGGTCCTCCAGGTTCTTGTTGGCCAACCCCTGCCTATATTTCTTTCAAGTCCTGATCTGAGCCCATGGGAAACCTAGGGACTCCTATAATTCCAGTCTCAGTTCTCAGGAACCGAGGTGTGCAGGAGTGAGAGCCAGTGAGTTTACATCCCACAACTTGGAGAGTCAGCCCTGTGTGTGCAGATGTGTTCACTCACTGTGTCGGCACCGGGAAACGTCTGCGGGTCTTGCTGCTACTAAGGCAGTCTCCCACCAGGAAATGAGTTGGCACGGGCAGCAAATCTCCTGAGTCACCACTTGCCTCTACCTAGCTAAGATAGGGGCAAAGACAAACTCTAAAGCTCCTCTAATGCTTTCCTTCAAATCTCTTTCTCTGAAAACATCCTCTTCTTTTTATACTTTTCTTACAGGAAAATAGTGATAGGGGGTGGCCCTTGTCTTTTAGAATTGAGTTACGTGGTTTTCCACTTCCAAGTTATTCTACAAGAACCCTGGCACCTTCTATTTAGAAGTGGGTGGGAAAGGGACCAGCCCAGCTCATTCCCAGTGACATACTGCCCTTAATTGACATTTCACATTTTCTGCAACCCCACCTTAGAGATGTTCATCAGTCGCCAACAAACCAACAATATGATCGCAGAATAAGTTGATACAAACTATTCGTGAAAACATGTTGGAAGTCTCTGTTCAAATCATTGAAATTATATACTCAGACTCAAGTGTCAGGTATGCAAATCTAATCATCATACATTTACATGTGAGGGTAGTTGTCATAGCACTGATTGGAATACGGAATTGAGAAAAAACTGGAAACTTGACAGTAGTGTCATTAAGTGTCCACCTGCCCAAAAGTATGTTGAACAGCCCTTAAATGTTGGTAGAAGAATAATTACTTACACAGGAGGATGTTGTTGCTCCACTGAGTGAAAAGGACAGATTACAAAACAGTGGAAACAATTTGTTTACATAACATTTTTATTCTTTGAAAGATTATTGGAGACTTTGTCTTCATGTATGAAAACCTGGAGGAAATGCACCACATCCTGACTCACCTTTTCCTACTGAAGCACATTTCACATTTCTTTGCTGTAGGGTAATTGTTTGCTGCACTATGGATGTTTACCAGGCTGTGGGCCTTGCTGGTTGAATGCCAGATTTCTCACCTGGCCTGTGACAGCCACCAAAAGGCCTCCCACATTGTCCTTGAGAAAACACTGGGACAAAAAAAAAAAAGAAGAAAAGAAAACACTGGGACTTAGTGACTACATTTGGATCATAGATTACAATCATTTTGTTTTCTCTCATTTATATTTACTCTGAGTTCCTTTAATAAGAGTATTTTAGATTCATAATAAGAACATAATATGTGGTATTTGTAATATTTACAGCATTTAAAGTGTATGTGACTGAACATTCTGCTCTTTTAGCCACAACTAGAAATTAAAGATGGTAATTGTCCTTCTTGGTACCCCAGTTTCCACTTACAGTCATTCAGCTGATTCAAAAAACTCATTTTAGCCAGGATGGAATCTGGCTGCAGTGTCCAGGAGGACTCTGACCACAGCCCCGCACCAGAGCCCTGATCCCACTACCCCCCAGGCCTCTACTCAGATTCCATCCCGGTGTCATGGATCCATGGTTGTCCTCCTCCAGCCTTGGACCTGCACCGCCACTCTACCTGCATCCACAGAGAGCACTGGTAACAAGGGGTATGGGCTTTTTAAACAGTATTACTATAGTCAGTTTATTTCTACGGTAGTTGGCTAATCCTATCTATAATGGATGGGTTTATTTTCCATATAAATAAAAGCTCTTTAGACAGGCTGGATGACATTTCTACTCATTAGTCTTACAACCTCTGAATATCACCTTGCTGGTCACCATTACTTGGGAAATAGTAAGTAGCATGTCTAATCATCCTAAATGTCTAGGGTCACACTAAAATAAGTCATATTTTTGGATTTGTTTATTAAAATGCAACAAAAATTGAACCATTGATACATGTATTTGGGCATAAAATTCAACTGTAAATAGAAGTGAAGTTTTCATATTTAAAAATAATTCATGCATACAAATGAAGATTTTTTTTTAGAGGAGAAAAATTCCTGACATGCCAGTTTCAAGTGATAAGTATTTTGAAAGTATTTCAGAAAAATGTGTGATTCTCATAGCTACCAAAATTTTGTGTTTTTGTTCTTTATTGAGAGGATGAATTTTCTCCTCCCCTTATGCATTCTTATTTCTTATTAGAAAATGATAAGTACCTTTATAAAAAGCAACTGCAAGACATTGACTTATTTTTTAGATACTGCTTTATATTATGACTAGAGGTTTATGTTTCAGGTGTGTGTATGTGTATGTGGGGTTTAGGGTGTTTGGGGTGGGGTGTGGAATGATATTATGGTAGCATTTATTTCAGAAGTTCTTTTTCTCTTCTCAGAGTTGTTCAACTTATTTTTTTTGAAAATTAATCCTTATCTTTGTAATTTATGACATGGTGTTTGGCAGTACACTTTTTAAATTAGTACCCTGAAGATTTAGAAGTTACTAACAAGTCTAGTTCTAGAAAATTACACAGTAGCTTTCTACTACCTGTGGAATCAGGGTGCAAGGCCTAATTCTGTTATTCAAAACCTTATTTTATTGGTCTCTGTTTTCAATCTTGCATTTCCAAATTACTTAAACAAATTCTTCATTCTGGGTAGATAAATATCTTCAAAATACCACGTAATTACCTGATAGAATATGCAACTTTTGGCTCTGCCTTGTCTCTGGGAAGGCTTTCATTTTTACTGTCTGAATTTTATTCATGCTAAAAAAAATCCAACTCAAGTCTTCAGAGCTCCAAAACACTTTCCCTAAATTGTAAAACACATAGTAATTTCACCTTACTTTGATCCAATAGCATTTGCAGATATGCCATATAATACAACTCTTTGATTCTTTTTCTCTTGTACTTTTGCTCCTTTAGGTAGTCATTTTACCTCCATTTCAAAAATATGTCTGCAGTCTTATCCACATCTCCCTTCTCCACTGCTGTTTCCTGAAGCCAGGGCTTCATTATTCGTCTCCCAGGTCCTTCCCTATTCTTCACTTGTCTCTCTGCTTCCACTTCTACATCCTAGCGAGGCTACTCTTGGCCAGACAGAGCAGTTCTTTTAAAAATTAAAGTATACGATGTCTGTCCCCACTGTCAGCCATCCCATGGCCTCTTGTCATACACAGAATGAAATCCAAATTATCACTGTGGTTCAAAGGTCCTACATTATCTGGTTGTCATCAAGTCCTTAGTTCCTTTCTCTTTTCTCCATATATGCTATCTCCAGCTACACTATCCTCCTCTGTTCGTAGATCTGCCAACTACCTTCCCAGGACTCACTAAATACATAAAAAAAGGCCAGGTGTGGTGGTGCATACCTGTAATCTCAGAACTCGGGAGGCTGAGGCAGGAGGATCACTGTGAGTTCAAGGCCAACTTGGGCTACAAAGTGAGTTCATGGCCAGCCTGAACTGCATAGTGAAACCCTGTCTCAAAAAGACAAAGTGAAGAAAGAAAGAAAGACAGACAGACTTGTTAGGAAAGTGATATCAATTTCTTCTAAAAGCACAGATAAGTGGCAAAGTTTTCTTCCAAAATTCTGACTCAGTTTCCCAATCTTAATTTTAAAAAGACAAACTGTAGGTGCGTATAAAATAGCAAAGATATCTTTCTCTACTTCAGGTTTTCACGAAGTTTCATTGTGTATTAGTAAACAACTGTAGTTACTATTCGTGAATACCTGAGGGGAATTTTCTAAAAAAGAACAAAAGAACTGTTTCACTGATGAAGTAAATCTTAGAAATTTATCAACTGCTTATAAGTATACATTATTCATAGCCCATTGTTACATTTGTATATGGGTGGTCCCCCCAAGCCTCATGTGGTCATAAAAGCAGCTAAATCTCTAGTGTTTGTGATTGGTTTGTTGTCTAGCGCTGGGATTGGCAGTGGGAGTTCTGCACCCACCCATTGGTGGAACCAACATACAATGTAAGGTCAAGAAGGAGGTGGGTTTTTGAACCCTCTGTTGTGTGGTTTGCTCTTGCCGCTTGCAGCCGCCATGAACAGCTGCCCCCTCAGCCATGCTACCCTGCCATGGAACCAGTTGAGTATAGACTAAAACCCCCAAAACTATGAGAAATAAACCTCTCCTTCCTTCATTTGGGGCATCAGGTACTTTGTCTCAACAATGAGAGAAAAGTAACCAAGGCAAAATTTGGTACCAGGAGCTGGGTCATTGCTGTGACTGCACCTGACCATGTGGTTCAAGAGCCTTTGGAAATGGCTTGTGGGAAAAGTTTGAAAAGGTTCAGAGATGTCACCTGAAAGAGTAGAACTAACATGGCTTAGGCTGTTCTGCATGGGAGATTCTGCTCAGAGCTCAGGAGACCAAAAGGCTGATAGAAAGCCTGCCAGTAAAGACCAGGCTCGGGAGGTTTCTGCTGAAAAAAAGAACTACATTGGTTGTTAGGCTCCAGATGATGTGTGTTATGGCTTGGCAGAAAGTTTGTCTGCATTCTACTCATGTCCAGAAATTTTGCCTGAGACTGAGATTCAGGGCAGTGGCCTGATTAATCTGGCAAAAGAAATTTCAAGACAGTCAAATGTTGAGGCTGTGGCATGGTTATTGTTGGGGGCTTTTAGCCAGATTCGTGTTGAAAATCAAGAGCACAGAGCCCAGCATGGTGATTTAAAATGTTGTGAGTTTGGTCAAAAAGCTGAGTACTATAAAGATAGAGCTAAAACCTTGATTGCTGAGAAAAAGAGAAATAAAAAAGATGGCCTGGGGGCATCCCAGGAAGCAGGTCTCCACCCTTTGCAGCCTCAAAATTACAAAAGTAAAAGACTTTCCCCAGGGGAGAAAGCTGCAGAGCACCACATTCAGAATGGCAGCGGAGGCCACACGAGGTTCCAGAATGGTGGCGACATAGAGAATCTGTTCCTCACAGTCAGCTTCAGTGTGCCCAGTGATCCAGGCACTCGACCCCTACAGCCAAGGAAAAAAAAGCCTGGCTACTGCTCCAGCTGGCAGCAGACCATGGCAGCATCCACATGGCACTGATTTTAGGCGCGTGGAGAATACATGCATTTTGAGGTTAAAAAGGCTTCCACCCCAATTTCAGAGGACCTGGGAAGCCAGGCAGTGCGCTCCTGAGAGGGCAATGTGTGAAGCTGTGAGTGTAAAGCCAAATGGAGTTGCCAAAAGTTTAAAAAGCCAAAAACATAGATCATCTAAGAAAAGCTACAAAGATTGAGCAAAATGGGCCTAAGAAAAAAACCCTCAGGGTGCCATGGGGGTGGAGTCACACAAGCCCTTTAGAGCTCACAGTTTGCCACAGATTGCTTCAGATGCTGGACATACAGCTACAGGACTTAACATTAGCCTTGCTGGATTTTGGACTTACTTCAATTCCAGTGCTTTGTATTCCCATTTGTAACTTTTGGAATGGTAATGTCTATCTTGTGCCATTGCATGTTGGAAGTGTGTAACTTTGTTTTCATTTGTACAGAGGCTTGCAGCTAAGAGTTTGCCTTCCATCTTGGAGGAGACTTGGGACTTGGACTTTTCAGCAATGCTGAAACTGTTAGGACTTCTACAACTCTTGGATATGGACTAAATGTCTTTTGTATAAGGGATGTACATGAGTCTTTGGGAGGCCAGGGATGGAATGTTATGGTTTGTATATAGTTGGCCCCCCCAAGCCTCATGGCATCATAAAAGCGGCTAAATCTAGTGTTTGTGATTGATTTGTTGTCTAGTGCTGGGATTGGCTGTGTCAGTTCTGTACCCGCCCAGGGGTGGAGCTTACCTACAATGTAAGGTCGAGAAGCAGGCAGGTTTTTGGCCCCTCTCTTACGTGGTTCACTCTTGCCACTTCCATCCACCATGTACCGCTGCTCCTCAGCCACGTCACCCTGCCTTGGAGCCAGCTGAATATAGACTAAAACCCCAAAACTGTAAGAAATAAACCTCTCCTTCCTTCACTTTGGGCATCAGGTTCTTTGTCTCAACAATGAAAGAAAAGTAACCAAGACACCCATGAAATATTTTCTTAGTAAATCACATAACTTCAGATGACTTTGGGACAGATGGGCTGAACCACATGTATCCAATATCAAGCAGTTGGTGAGCATGAGATGCCAGAAAGATCCTGGCTATCAAGGCAGGGCACTTCTGACTGCTCTTGTAAATGAGGGCCTGCTGCTCTTGGCTCTGTCGGTGTTTTCCTTCGAAAAGGAAAGTCATCCTACAAAACCCTCCATGTCTTCTAGCCTGACACTCAGTCTTGCTCAAGACAATTGGAATATAAATAATAAGATGAAATGTTTATGCACATTGAAAGAGGACTTCCCCTCCATCTACTTCTTTATGCCACAGCGGTAGCTGTGAAATGTAAATTCCTCTGCAGGGAATGTAACCATGTTCAGCTGCAAGAAGATGAGAGGGAGAGAAAGGTCACACACGGAGGAAGATAGTGTCATTTGTCACTGCCCAGACTTGTCAGCCATGAGGAATTCTCAGTGCTAGCTGAGACACCAAGCTCCTTTGTTTATTTCTCTGGAATATATCTGCAATGAAGATTTCACTCAGAGCAGAGAAGAATGTTAAAGACTAGTTAACTTTTGCAATGCCCATTAGTCAGCTCTGCTGTTGATCGAGGGTCAGAAGGAAGGCTTTGTAACTCCTTTTATTTATAGACTGTGCTGATTCCTCTAGAAGATTCTGAATTCAGGAGGTATCATTGAGTGTAACAGATCTTCTTACTAATAAAGAATTTATTCAAAATTGCAGGCAAATACTGTAATGTTTTATCTGATTGAAATCATTTTAGATTAACGATTTCTCTTTTGCAGGAGGGAATGAATTGATAGCCTACAAGAAAATTATGCCAGGCATGGTAGCTCACGCCTGTAATCCCAGCACTCGGGAGGCTGAGCCAGGAGGATCATTGTGAGTTCGAGACCAGCCTGGGCTACAAAGTGAGCTCAAGGCCAGCCTGAACAGCAGAGTGAGACCCTGTCTCAAAAAGACAAGAGCGGGGGATCTAGCTCAGCGGCCTAAGCGCCTGCCTGGCAAGCGCAAGGTCATGAGTTCAATCCCCTGTGCCGCAGGAAAAAAAAAATATTGGGGCCACTAGCTTTACATCCAGTACAAACTTTGCATATATTCACTCTTGAATCTACAGTCTATGTAGCTGTAGAAGTAGGCCAGTAAAAGTGTGCATGAGATGGTTGGAAAGACACAGCTCTTTTGTCACTTCAGGTTCTTGGACCTCTTGTAACTGAGACAGTAATATTAGAAGAGCCCAAAGCAGTCCATTTTGATGCTACACTTTTTGGCCTCACAAAGGTGGGTGTAATGGCAGTCACAGGATGATCATCATCCTTTCCTTTTTCTTACCAAATTTGGTTATTTTGCTTGGTACTAACACTTTACACTACATTAAAAATATTGGGAAATTGGTTACATGGATCTGCATCCTAAATTTTGCTTGATTTATTCATAGTATTTTATATGGCATTATTTCTACCCTGAATTTTCAATTGTTCCTATCCAACAGTTTGTTTGCGATAGGGTCTTGCTATGTAGATTAGGCTGGCCTTGAACTCACAGAGATCCTCCTGTGTCATCCTCCCCAATGCTGGGATGAAAGGAACCCACCACCATGTCAGGCTCTAAAGAGTTAACTGAACCCAAATTATGGCTTTTGCCATCATCAAGGTTAATTCTTTCTTTAATGTGAAACATTCAGAAAATGTACTTTTGAAAGGTTGTACTCATCTAATGCTTTGCTGTTCCTTGATGATATATCTATAGTTTTCTTGGACATACAGATTTCCAACTTCCTTTTTATATTGCTTCTTATAAATTATGTCTCTGTGGAATATGCCTTTCTTATTCCCTTGAACTATTGAAGGATGTTTATTAACTTTTTAACAGTTAAAGTTGTTACCCTGGGAATATACTTAAAGTAATTAAGACAGAATTACCAGTTAAAGCGCTGAAGTTTTCCTTTTAGACTCTATACATTGTTTCCTGTGCATTTCACTGGAGACAACTTAGTATGATACCGTTACACTTAGTTGATGCTAACCATTCCAGAGTGGGCTGTTGAGCCAGTCCCACCATTTGTTTCATTGAGACACATTTCACACGAGCTCATGGAGTCAGTACTTTTTCAGGAACTATTATTACATAGATATTAAAATTTGCCCTCTTTTATCTGCTCATTTCAGGTACTTCAGGTGATGTGAGATAGAAACACATTTACATTTTAGTTTTCACTCTTTCTAAAGACTGTATTTTGAATGAGAGGTGATCCTTACATAGCAATCAACAAAACTACCCACAAAACAACATTATAGGCAAACAAAAAGTATAAGTGAGACCCTAAAAATGATATGAGGTGTTGACACTCAGTATTTGACTAATGTGTAATGAATTTCTGTGCAGTGCATACACTATGGTAAGTCCTAGAATAGAAGAATGAATGACATGTTCTGAGATCTTAGGAAATAGGAGCATAGTATCTCTAGGCAGGTTATTCAAACTCCTCTTTTCTGCCTCATTCCCTTATTAAATCCCCACAAAAGCTAAAGTAATAGCTTTCCCAGATCTGGTTTAGACTCTGGACATTGAGTTCAGTGTCTTTTTCTCCTCATCAGATTGGACTCATTCCAAGCCTCTTAACTCCTGGACAACCACAAAGGTGAGAAGGGATACTAAATCTTCCACAAATCTATCTTGATATCCTATCCAGTATTTCTTGGTACTGAAGGTCACAAATAGGAAGAAGATGTGATTTTTTTTTTCAGTAGAAGGAATAAAACATAACACTATGGGCAGAGAACCAATGTCTAAACCTGATTCTTGAGAAAATAAGAATACTGCATGAAGGATCTCCAATCAAAGAGACTTAACATTTTAGCACCAACACTAAGGATTAATGTATGTAGTATGATTTGATTTCTAGAAATTTTAATTCTGAAAATGATCCATGCAGTTGCCAATAAGTAATGTAGCCCCTCCAGTTTCCGATGAAAAATAGAACTACACTGTCTTCATGAGCTGTGTGACCATGGACAAGTTGGTTCACTATTCACTTACCTCATCTCCTCATCTATAAAGAATGAGAATAATAAAATTCACATCTCAGAAATGTGAGGGGAGATGTGTGGAATAAATGTAGTCCCAGATCCTGGCACAAAATAAGTTAATATTCACAATTCTCTCATTTTCCTCCTTGGTACACTTCAGGAAATATTTCATATTCCAACTTTAGAATTGTACTGTGGTTAGTACTTTCCTGCTGAATTATAAACTCTTTGGCATAAGGGTCCTCACTGGTATGATATTACACTTTATACAGTGCTTTATGATTTTCAGATTCTTTGCATAATTCAGATACACAGCATAGATCTTAAGTGTTTATTGTTATTAACATTAAGATTGCTTTCAGTGTTATTACAACAACATCACAGTAGACAGAGTAATATCTCCATTCATAAATATTCTCCATTCTTCAAAGATTACAAAAGTCAGGAGAATCAAAAGCTCATGGTTGAAGAACAGCACAGAAAAAAACTCAAAAAGAACCCTGAAGTCTATTGAATGCAAGCATAGTGCCTATCTCTAAGATAATTACACATCATCGAGATTATTGCCCAACCTCAGGAAAGTTTCACACATTGCATCACATGATTTTCATCTATATATCCACACTTACCTGAATAATTGGCCTGTTATTCAGTTTGCTAACAATTAACAGATACTAATGCTTTTTAGTACTAAAATCTTTGTCAAATGAAACATCAGATAGCAAAAGATTTATGTTCTGTGTATGTCACAAGTCAGCTTTTTTCAATCACTCATTCTTAGATTAACTGTTAGGAAATTCTTTATATTTACCCTGTGCTACTTCTATAGTCTCCATTCATTTCCTCACTACCTCACTAGGCAAGCAGAACCTCTGGTTCTCTGCTCTTTCCTTAACCACTTGCCAGTCCATTGCCCAGTTACCAAATTGCAGCCACTGTACACTTATTAGAATGACTCAAATCCAAAATCCAAAAGAGTGATAGTACCAAATGCCATGAAGATGTGAAGCAGCAGTAACTCATTCATTGCTAATGGGAATGCAAATGGTACAGTCATTTTAGAAGATAGTTTGGCAGTTTCTTACAAAGCTAAACCTAGACTTCACATATGATCCATCAATCACGCTCTTTGGTATTTATTCAAATGCACTGAAAACTTATGTCTATGCACAAAACATTGCACATGAGTGTTTGTAGTAGCTTTATTCATAATTGCCAAACTTTGAAGCCACCAAGATGTTCTACAGTAGGTGAATGGATAAACAAACTGTGGCACATCCACTCAATGGAATATTATTCAGTGATGAAAAGAAATGAGCTATCAAGCCACAAAACACATGGAGGAACTTTAAATATCTATACTTCTAAGTGAAATAAGCCTGTCTTAAAAGGCTACATACTATCTGATTCCAACTATGTGTCATTCTGGGGCTGACAGAACTACAGAAACAGTCAAAAGATCAATGGCTGCCAGGCGCTCTGGCAAAGTGCAGAGGGATGAGCAGGTGGAGAGAAGGGTATATTCAAACTGACACTATAAGATACTATAATTGTCCATATGTGGTAGTATACATTTGCTACAACTGTTTAACATGAGAGTGAAGCCAATGCGAGTTGTGAACTTTAGTTCTACCTCTGGAATGATGGCAAAGCTTTTAGAGCTTTCAGTGGTAACACTCATGCTACCAGTTCGCCACCACAGTCCTGAAGTGCTAATATTGGTTTTGATAACTTCAGTAATGCATTGCACTAACACAAGCTGATAATAATATGGTGATTTGGGTAGTGGATGAAAGGGAGTATATGAAACTCTCAGTTTTTTTGTAATTAGTCTATGAATCTAAAACTTCTTTAAAAATAAAGACTAAAACAGATGTAATGCTCAGATTAGATACAGCCTTCGAATAGCAGGAACTTTTTTCACATTCTTTCTGTCTTACATTTTCGTAGTTGTGCTTCACTTTCATAAGATTTGGTATACAAATATCTGTATTTAAGATTTATGGAGGACGTATTTGTACTTCAAAATAATTATTAATTAATGCAACCTTTTGAGATGAGCATGAATAGACCAGTTGATGTTTCATTTAATTACAAAGAATTGATGTCTGTAAGATGTGCCAGGAATGCGATTAGAAAGCAGGAAAAGTGTGTTATATGAATGACTTCCACATAGCACCGCAAAGCATTGTACTGTGTGTGTTTTTCTCTTTGTCCTTGAACTTCATGCCTTCATCTGCTGTCTGTTGCAAACCTATTTTGTAGTTCTTTGATAGGCATTGTGGAGATCCACTTGTGATACTGATAAATTAACATTCAAATATCATGTTCACCTGCAGTCTTGTTTTTTCATGCCTTGAGAGATCATAAATTCTTCCACTGATTAAGGCCACATTTTGCCTTTGCAGCTTCCACAGTGTCTAACATAATCGTGGCCTTCAAAAATACCAGACCCTAAGAATTTATTGACTCAAGCAATGACTGTATGACTATTAATTAACAATCATCTATCTGTACTTCTCTGCTTATTTTTAGGATACAAAAAATAAAATAGTGAAATAGGTATATATTATGTATGGAATCTGTCTCATTTCATTATAGTCTCACACTTCTTCCTTGGTTATAGGGTTATTTACAGTTGCACTCATTTGCCACTCAGTGTTATTCATTTATATTCCTGTTTCACATAAGCACAATAAAGATGAGTGTTTTTAATGATATTGTTATGCACAGTTAGTTTTCATTAAATAAATTAAGGTCTAAAATGCAATGTAGAATGCAATCAGTATAAGGCTATATGCATAAAACATTCCAGCGATTGGGCCTAATAAAGGGAAAGCCTCTCAATAACTATTTGATAATATTTTGAAAAGCATTTTACTGTATCAGTTATAATTCCTGCAGGAAACAGATGGTACACATACATTAGGTAACTTGAGAATTTATAAATTGACCTATTATGAAGGTTTGAACAAAATTAGGAAAAATATAAGGAATAATACAGATTCTTGGGATGATAACGATGGGACGCTATTTCAACAGTGGGCCAAAATGGGCTGATAAAAACAGGGAGGTTACCTTGTATTGTATGCCAGAAGAGAAGAGAGGGAGACCACTGAGCTTGCTAAGGGCTGTGTGAAGATAGCTTCCTGTGGTGTCTTTAGAGTAACATAAGCTGCCTGCGTGCCTGAGGGAGGAAGTAGTGGATATCTGAAAACAAATCGCATTACCTTACCTTCCTCTCTCTGTGTCCTCTTTCTGGTGCTCGCATTGGCCAAAAGGTACCCAAAAGGCAAAGGAGTACACTGTTGTGGCAGCTGTCCTCATTGTGGAGAAATTTTGCTTCTAGAGGACATTTTTGGCTGTCACAGCTCTGGGGTAATGGGGAAGGTGCTACTAGCATTCAGTGGACAGAGCCTGGGAGTTCTAGACATGCTACAGTGCACAGAACTTCTTCCCCAGATGAAGTAACCTGCTCAGACTGTCACTATTGCTAAGACTGAATTACCCTGATGTAGTCCACAACATTCTTCTTCTCAGGGCACAGATTGAAAGTGGGATGGAGAGAGTTTTTCGAGGAATGAAAATAAGAAACTGGCATAGCCATGATTAAGAGTAGACATGAGACAGCACTGAAAAAACAGTCTCACAAATGCATCTGGTAGGGCTTTATGAGGTTTATTAAAATTCAGACTGGAGCACATAGTATTTAGCAAGCCAGGTTTATCTTTAGAAAAATTCTTGTGGGGTTTATTAATAAAGAGCACACAATACTTAGTAATGTCATGGAAAACATGGTGTTATGGTTTGTGTCTAGGTGGCCCCCTAAGCCTCATGCAGTCATGGAGGTGACTGAATCTAGCATTTGTGATTTGTTCGTTGTCTAGTGCTGGGATTAGTGGTATGAGTGCTGTACCCACCCAAGGGCGGAGCCAGCATACAATACAAGGGTGGGAAGGAGTCGTGTTCCCTTCTCTTGCTTTTCTGCTCTTATTGCTTGCGGGCTGCCATCAGTGACTGCCCCCTCAGCCACACCACCCTGTTTTGGAGCCAGCTGAGTATGGACTAAATCCTCTAAAACTGTAAGAAATAAACCTTTCCTTCCTTCATTTTGGATGTCAGGTATTTTGTCTCAACAAGAGAGAAGTAACCAAGACACACGGACAAAGATGTAATAGCAAAATGTTTTATACTCCCAAATGATTTCGCTACATAGATAAACCTCAATTGTTTTTACTTGTGTACTGCTAAAGTGGTTTGCATAGTCACATAGCTGTGGAAAAGAGTAAACTTGACATTTCTGCAGGTATTTATGATTGCACACAACAAGATGCATAGCCTTCCTGAGTAGCTGATAGTTGATTCTTTTATTTATCTTTGGTTTATTCCCCAGAGCATTCTCTACAAAAAGTTTTTTGTATTTTCTTGATTTAAGTCTTTGATCCTTTTTATAGCCTCCTTGTTCATTCTCCCAGCTTTTTTCTTTCACCAACACTATACATTCTCAGCGTTAAGATGATTTTAGGTTCCTTTTCTTTCCCAGTCTTCTTTCATTCTCTCTCCCATCTCTTCCATCATGAATGTGTAGATTGGATGGGTTTGTAGTTGTGTCTGTTTCTTCTGTTATGTTCCATTGATCCTTAGGTCTGTTTATTTGCCAGTAACAAGCTGATTTTATTATGGTAGCTTTGTAGTATAATTTCAAGTCAGAGATTGTGATGTCTCTTGCCTTACCTTCGTTGTCCAAGATCATATCCAGATGAATTTTAGGAATGATTTCTCTAGATCTGTGAGGTATGCTAATGATATTTTGATTGGGATTGCATTAAATCTATATAACAGTTTTGGGAGTATGGCCATTTTCACAATGTTGGTTCTTCCTGTCCATGAACAGAGAATATTTTCCATTCGCTGATATCCTCTTCAATCTCCTCTTTGGAGAACTGTTGTTGGCTCCATTTTTCCCTCTGTTTAATTGCTTGGTAATTTCTTTCTAATGTTGTTCTTAGAATTGTGGGCACTTTTATCACTATCTAGAATGTCTTTCATTACTCTTTGTAGGGTTGGATTTATGCCCCTGAGTTTCTTCAGTTGTTCATTGTCGTGGAAGTATCTTATTTCTCCATTAATTGTAAAAGATGCAGGGTACAGTAATCTAGGTTGGAACTTACTTTCTTTCAGAACTTGAAATATTTCACTCCAAGCTCTTCTTGATTTGAAGGTTTGTGTTGAGAAGTCAGCCATGATTCTAACGAGTTTTCCTTTTTAGGTGATCTGTTTTTTTTCCCCTAGGAGCTTTTAATATTCTGTTTTAGTGCTGAATGTCTGGAATCTTGATTATTACATCTCCGGGTGTAGATTTATTTTGGTTATGACTGTTTGGGGTTCTATGTATATGTCAGATTCTGTTCCTGTGCTTGGGAAATTTTCTGCTATTGCTTCTGCAAATAGTTTTTTAATGTCATTTGTGTTGACTCCTACTTCTTCATTGACACCCATAAGTCTCATATTATTATTTTTTTTTGCATCATCTTGGAGCTACTGAATTGTTACTTTGTAGTCCCTTGCTATTTTTAAGAAATCTTTTCTTTTGTGATCACTAGCCTCAATCCTGTCTTCAATGTCTGAAAGTCTATCTTCAGCTTCATTCAAGTTCCAGCTTTCAGTGGAATTAATTTCCTGAATATCTGTATGAATCTGTTTTGTGCATTCTAATCTTTTCTTATAGTGTTTATTCAAGGTTTCCATCATTCTTCTGTGCTCCTCTATTTTTTTGTCTATGTCTTTTCTAGTTGTATTGAGCAATTCTTTCATTATGGATGCCATTTCTTTTTTACCTGAGAGATTATTTCTGATCTGATTTCTTCTGTAGCTTCATAGATATGTTTCTGCTTTTCAAAGATTTCAGGTGTGTGTCTCCCAATTTTTTTCTATTTTGATGTCTCTTGTATTTGTTCTGGGAGGGTTGGAGGTCTGAGATTTCATTTTGCTTTTTTGTTTTGTCATTTTCTCCTTTTGGTTCGAATTTCAGTCTTTTCAATCTCGCTATTTTTACCTGCACCTGGTGTGCACTGTTGTCAGGGTCTTGCTGTGAGGCTGGTTTTCTTCCAGTCACCAGTCTTGGGTAGATAGCAGCATCATGGGGGTAGTCACAGGCTTGCCACAGTCACCTGGGTGGAGGGTGATGTCACTGGTGCAGTCCTCAATAACTTTATGTAAATTCCATGTGAAAACTAATCTCTTCAGTTGCATTAAATAAAGCATACAATTCACCCATCTTTCTTTTGTTTTTTAATGACAATAAAATATAAAATTGCATATCTGGCCCACATAATAATTACACTGCACAGCCCAGCCCTAGATAGTAATGTACCCACAAGTGATGAGGTCAGATAAAACATTTAGTATTGTTTAATGTACATTATTCTTATGATTATGTCCCATGTACAGTTTAACAATTGGCTACTTTCAGGTTTTCATCTTTTGTCTAGCTCAGACTATACAGAAGACTCAAGTCATCCAGATACTTGACTCAGGCCACCTGTGCACAGGCAGAATTCTAAGGATATTTATACACTTTCATATTTGTTTTCATTTTCTTTGTGAAAGTTTTTCTTAAAACGAATCTGAAACATTTGAATTTGTTCTTATTTTCTGATTACCTCCTGATCACCTTCTCATAGCATCATGGTTTGCAGAAACATTTCAATTGTGTTTTACCTGTGCGTGTTTGCCAAACATTTCAATTGTGTTTGCAGAAAGTGTTTGCAGAAACATTTCAATTGTGTTTTACCCTAAACAGTTTTAGGAAGAGCTCATTATTTTCTTCAACCTCTTGGCTTGTTTCAGTTCAATACACCTTGTGTCCCAGAATTTGCTGCCTTTAACTTACACATTGAATATGTGGATTAGCATTATGGATTCTCTAAAGGGCTCCACAAAAGTGACTTTTCTGGCCATGAATAGCAATGCAATGTAGAGGATAGGAGTATAGGATCTAGAGTCGGGAAACCTTTATTGCCTGCCTATCCCAAGTTACTGGTGTGCTGTACCTCTGTTTCTTCATTTGTGAAATGGTGACAGTAAATTCCCAGAGTTTTGTGAGGATTGTTAAATGAACAAACATGTAGGATACAAATACTAAACATAGTAAACTCTCAAAGACATGTTTGGCATTCCTATTCATATCCCAATCCTTTAAAAATCATAGTTTCTTCTCTGTCAAAAAAGGTAAGCTAATAATGCAGATTAAAACTTGCACATAAGCAATAGGGAGATGTCAAGTGCATTGTATGTTCTTTATTTCTAAATATTTTATAATTTAATAAGAAAGTTGAATTTGACATTTGATTTTTTTATTTAGGAAATATCAAATTATTTGTGAGAAAACTCATGAAAAAGGTAAAGTTAAACTATAAAAACTATTTTAATACCTTAGGTTTATCTGTCAATGCCCATAGGGAACCAATCTAATTCCTTTTATTATTAATCTTGGTATTCATTAATTTATTGATCTTTAATTACCATTAACGTCCTTACAAGTAGTTAAGTAAGCATGTAGAGTAATAACTTTCCAAATCTAAAAGTCTAAAAGGAAAAACAGAAATTTAAATATATGGGAAGTTATATTTTAGAAATCCTGGAGACCTCCTTATCTACTGTAACTTAATGAATATTTGTAGAACTCTTCATTTCAAATAAGAATAGTACACATTATCTTCCTATGTACATAGAATATTAAGATAGACCATGTTCTAGACCATGAAACTATTTTCTGTTTAATAGCACTGAATCGTACGACTTATGTTCTCTAATCATAATTAGAGAAGTAGAAATCAATATGACACAGGTGTTTGAAAAGTACCCAAATGGTTGGAAATTGACAGTCAGTTTTGTAATAACCAAGGAGACATTAGCAGTAGTTTTTAATTTTTGTTTGTAGCACATAACGATTACATTCTTGTGGGGAGTTACTACGTGTATATAACACATATTAATTCTTGTTTATGCTTTCCCACTCTCTGAATGAAAATTTTAAAAAGCTATAGGATGCAACCAGAGCAGTACTTATGAGAAGTTATATCTATAAGTGCTTATATTGAAAAAGAAAACTGCACCAAAATTATTAGTTTAAGCTTCTAACTTCAGCTAGAAAAAGCAAAAGTTAAAGCTAAAGTAAGTAGGTAAGGAAATATAAAGAAGAGGAAAGGTTAATATCATGGAAAATAAAATTCGAGAAAAAATTTTAAAGCTTAAAACTGTATATTTTTGAAAATATAAAAATAATAGACAGACCCCGGATCACCAGTCAAGAGCATGCAAATTACCAGTGTTAGAAATTTTTAAAGTGGGTGTTTCTACAGATGTAGTTTAAGGGTGAATAAAGGAATGTCTTGAGCAAAATCATGCAAATAAATTCAACAGTTTAGATGAGATGGGCAAGTTATTTTAATATATCACAAGTGGTGTAAGATGAAAGGAAAAATTTGATGAAGAAAATCCAACTAAATCTGTTGAAGAAATTGTATTAAGTATTGACATACTTTTTTCCTAAAGTGGTTGAACTGGTAAATTTCACAAAACCTATGGGAAGAAAATGACATCCATATTAAACAAACTTAAAAAAAAAGGATTAAGAAACACTTCTCAAGTTAGTATGTAAAGGCAGCATAACTTTCATACCAGAACCTGAGAAACATACCACAAAAAAATAAATTTATAGACAAATATCCTTTATGAATATAGAGACAAAAATTCTTAAAATTTTTTTAGCAAAGTGAATCTAGCAATATCTTCAAAATATTGTATGTCTTGATGATAGGGAATTGCACTATGAGTATGAAGTTAGATAAACATTTGAAAATCAATAGATATAATTAATCAAATATTTAGTTGTTTTAGTAAATGCACAAAAGTGCCATTTAATAAAAAGGTAACATCTGTTTCTGATCAACAAAATATCAGCTACTTAGGGATAGAAGGAAATTCCTCAAGCTGATAGAAAACAATCATCAAAAACCTAACACTCAAACATGAGATAGTATTATTTTTCCTTAAAGCAGAAAATAAGGCAAAAATATTCAATCCCATCATTCCTGTTTATAGGGAATATTATGAACAACTTTATGCCAATAAATTCAACAATGTTGTTATGGGTCCCTCTATTAGGTCCTAGCCAGTTCAACTGAAAGAAAGAAAATTTGAAAATAAAAATTGAAACAAGAGAATTAAAGGAGAAATCATTCACTAATGACCTGTTTGTATATATAGACTATATATACCATTAATAAAAATTGTTCAAGGATTTTAAGATATAAAATTCAAGATAAATATGCAAAAATCAATTGAAATTTTTCATATTAGAAAAAAATAGGAAGTGGAATTTCTTTAAAATGTCATTTTCTATAGTGTTAAATAAAAACCTACTTAAGGCATCAGTCACTTTTAATCAGATATACTGAAAAGAAAATTCCAACTTTTTTTGTAGATGTTTACAAACTATACTTAAAATTTATGAGGAAACTAAGTACCTAGAATAGTCACATCTGTTTTGAAAGAGCAGTGAATGATGTTGTGAGAGTTTTTTAAACTAATTTCAAGACTTACTCTAAAGCTGCAATACTCAAGAGAATACAGTATTGACAGAAAGATAGACATAGAGATCAATGGAACATAACAGGATCCAGAAATAGGTTAACTCAAGTATATGAGGAACTTAATTTTTAAGAAAGATGCCAAGGAAATTCAGTGGGGGAAAGAAAAGTCTTTTTAACATAGAGTACTGAAACAACTGTATATATATATCAAAAATTTTTTCCTACTTTTCTTCATACTATTTACAGAAATTAACTCTGTGGACCAGTACTAAACATAAACATTCAAACACTAACACTTGTAGATGAAAACCAACATATTCGTGTGACTGAGTTAGTCAAATATGTCTTAAAGAGGACATGCAGAATTTTTTTAAAATCAAAATTAAATCATCTTCAAAATACATGAGGCAGGAATTTACAAGATAACATACAGTGCAGGAGAAAATGTTTATAGTATGTAAATATGGCACAGAATTTTTTATGAAAAGTGTATGAAGAATTTTTCCAAAGCAATGAAAAATATAGAAGCAAGCAACCTGATTTCCAGTGTTCAACATCATTAGTCACTAGGGAAATATGAGTTAAAACCACAAAGAGACACAACTACATGCCCATTATCACAGCTAAAATTAAAACACCATTATTAGCAGTGCTCCTAAGAAACTGGAGCAACTGCAACTCAAAGACCTTTGGTAAGATTATAAAGTGCTATAATAGCTCAGAAAAATGATTTGGTAGTTTCTTATAAAGTTAAACACACACTTAACTCCTGAGCAACAGTTCTACTCCTGGGTATTTACCAGAAGCAACAGCACTCTGTAGCTAACTGGCTTTCAAATAGAGATCTAAGAAGTAGAGAAGATAATGAAGATACATCATTTCATGGTTGTGGTGATGTTTGTGTGTATTTGTTAATGCATCAAAACTGAAAATGTACATCTACAATGAGCACAGTATTGTTCAAATGATACTTCGATAGAGTTGAACTTTCAAAAGTTAGAGAATTTATACATGAGAACTAAATAGCCTTCTCCTCCAAATTGGTTGATTTGTGATCAGCAGAATAGAAACTACTCTGGGACATGTAGGGGGAGAAGTCCAAAGCTCTGGCAAGGGAAGGGAAAATGAACTTGGCCCAAAGTTAGGAAATTTGAAAAGTATTACATAGAGGGCTGGTCGGGGGCATTCTACCACTGAGTTATATCCCCAACCCTTTTATTTTTATTTTGAGATAGTCTTGCAATGTTGGCCAGGCTGTCTTCGAACTTTCCTTTTGCCTCAGCCTCTCCAAAAACGGATTACAGGCTTGTGCAACCGTGCTCAGCTCTAGCAACATGTATTTTGAAGAGATAATATTATTTGCCTAGTATGAAATATTGGATCAAAAAAGCGGTTAGACTCTTGATCCAGTGTAATAAAACCCTGAAGATCTGTTAAGAGGATCCAGAAAGTAAAATATAAAGGAATTCTTGCTCAGATAATATGTTTAAATGTTAGAACACATAGAATAAATTTGTATTAGTTATGGAAGAGTGATTTTCCATCATGTTTCATGCTACTTAGGTGATAAATTGATGTTCCCCTAAATTTGCTCTTCCACCTGGAATCTCATGTTTCCATCGTTTTAAACTCTTTCCCCCTTCCCAGCTTTCTTCCCTTCCTTCTCTTAATCACAAAGTCTTGTAATTTCACTTTTTTTGTTTGTTTGTTTGTTTATTGGGGTTTTTTTTGTTTGTTTGGTTTAGTCTGAGCAAAGTTTTTTGTTTAGTTT
>RJWT010001556.1:0-47257 GCA_004365215.1 Cuniculus paca
CCATCCACCCAGCTCCATGCTGATTACTTCACAAGCATCATCCCAATTCAGCTTTCCAACCCTCTAAGAGATCCCAATTATCCTTTTGCCCCTTTCACAAATGAAGAGGTGAAGGCCTGAAGAGATTATTAAGCACCCTTCAGAAAACACCACAGCTAGTACATAACAAAGTCAGGAACTGATTCCAAGTCATGCCTACTCCAAAGTGCAAAATTTTAACCATCATGCTCCATTAGGATGCAGCCAGTGAAATGAGACCAAAAGGTTATTGGCATTAAAGTTACCATTTTTTTCAGAGATCATTAAATGCTCTACTTAGAAATGGTCACCGTCTTTGGTTTGGACATATTACTGCGGGTATAATTTGCTTAGCAGCTCGTTCACTTGGCAGCTATTGTACTCTCCACAGACCTGCTTCCTCCTCATCCTAAAGGATGCCAGGAGGAGAGAAACTTGATTCTGCTGTCTGTCGCCTTTCCAGTACTAAGACGAACACAGACAAATAAGCAGCCAAGATGGAAAGGAAGAGGCATCATTAGAGCATCTTTTTCCAGTTTCTTCATTTGTATAGGTATAGGGTAGCTTAGGAAGATGTCTGTGATCTAGGATTCTGAACCTAAGCAGATTGTAGAAGCATATGCAGTAGGATCTCATTGATGAATAATGAAAATTATAATAAAAGGAGTGAGCTTTAGTTAAGTAAATATATATAATTTAAATGATTCTACATGCATAGGAAAGGGGCTGTAAGGAGACTGAAATGGCTAACAATGGTGTCCTGTTTGTTAGTTTTTGTTGTCCTGGTTTTTATTCTTTTTAATGGCATATTTTCTTTGGGGCACAGTGTGATCATTTCTTGCAAATATACAATATAAAATGATCCAGTCAGGGTAATCAGCACACTCATCTCTGTAAACACTGGTCATTCCTTTCTGTTGGGAAGCTTCTAGCTTCTCTCTTCTTGTTCTTTCTAAAGTACTTGGTGCTTTGAGGAGTGGTGGGAGACCACAGTGGGGAAGACAGTGTTTGCTTTTCCATTCTACGCTGTTAAATATTTTACCAAACACGTATGTTACTTTGCATTTAGAGAGACTAAATCTGAAAGCGAGGCCTATCCTGCCCTCGGCGCATCTTCAAAGCGCAGCCCCTCATGGGGAGCACATCTGCCCCGGGCTGAGCCCGCCACGCGCAGCAAAGCCTCCTCCCTCACTCATCACCTGCAGGCCAACGCTCCCTCGCCGGCTGAACTGGATGCAAAACATCAAAGTTCTAATACGGGCGGGAGGCAAAAGCTGCCTTCACATTACATTTGGTGTTAATCACAACAGTAATGAAGCTGCTCCTATTTGCTGAGCACTTCCTCTGAGACAGATACTCAGCTAAGACTTTTATTACATATCAGCCCCCTTGATCTTCACAGAACCCTGCAGGAAGCGTGGTTATCCTTGCTTGTTCAGAAAAGGAAGTTGATGCTTGAAGAGGTTAAGTGATGGGTACACTGTCACACAGCCTTAGTGTCACACACCCAGGATTCGAGGTGAAGACAATGCTCAGTCATTCAGCCACTGACCTGATATTTTATAAATATATCTGGAAGAACAGGTACTTATGTCGGCCGTCCCATCCCTGCCCACAGCAGCAGCACCCGGGTATGCGTGCGCTGGTTACTGGGGTTGGTGTTCAGTGACTTACACAAGTCATTTAAGCCATGATTTGGTCAGCTCTGTCTTTCTATAACATAGGTAGCATTACTCTATCATTTATGAGTTAAGAAACTAAAGTTTGGGAGTGGTAGAGCACATCTGCAATCCCAGCATTCTTGGAGGCTCAGGCAGTAGGATGAATGTTCAAATTGAGCAACTTGGCAACTCCATAAGACCCTGTCTAAAGAAAATAGAAAATTTAGAAAGAGTTGGGACTGTACCTCAGTACGAAGGCTATGGGTTCAATCCTCAGTGCAAAGGAGAAAGAGAAGGAGGGGGGAGAGAGGGAAGGAAGGAGAAAGAGAGAAACTAAAGTTTAGAGAGGTCTCATCAATGACCCAAATGGCACATCAAAGATTATCCACAAGCTACAAAATGATAACACCAAGCTAGCTTATGAAGTTAATATTATCTGAACGAAAGTAACTTACCGCTTGGCTTCACTTTAAATTAGGCTCCAGAAGACTCCAGCGTGCCTTACCAATTTCCCATTTTCTGCTGCCATTCAACCTGCCATAGTGATCTGTTTCTCTCTCTCTCCTGCTCTTATTACAATGCATCAGGTTGAGTCAAGAGAATGTTGGAACGGTTGTACAACAGAGAAATGCCCTTGATTTTCACAATGACGAGGAAAGAGATTCAAAACTTCTGTGAACATCTGCCATCCTGACTATATGAGTGAAATGTCAGTAGAAACACAAATCATGAGACCTGTAAATACAAAAGCAGGTTCTACAATAGTGTCAAATGCATCCAATGTCAAAAACTGAGCTGGCAGATAGAGCTAATATGCTAAACAACCCACAGCTTCTTTACTCCCTCAATTAATCTCAGGAAATCACTTCATCTGTAAATTAGAAATTCTTGCATCGTATAAAGCCATGATACCTTTAAGCTGAAAAAGACGCTGGAGGTTATCAAGTCTACCCTGGGCCCAGAGGGCTAATGGCTTTCCCATCCAGCAATGGACTCCATAGACTATGAAAGGGATCTGGACAGGAAGGAGACTTACAGGGGCAATCATGCCATGAAGCTGGGCTCTCTGCATACTGCTTTAGTTACTGCAAGTCTCCATGTACTGTCCTACAGTTGGAACCAGAAGGATTTTTCCAGGTTGTTCAGAAAACACATTAGCTGTAGGATAAGGGTGTATGGGCTAGGGGGAGTGGGCAGTGGAAGGGTGAGTGTCACTCGAGGTCACATAATTGATTACCTCATTCAAAAACCTGCATGTCTAAGAAAACGTTTTAATGCTTCATACAAAAAAAGTCAGAAAACCGTTAAGTACATGAAAACGATGGAGTCTTAGTTACCTTTCTTGTTGCTGAGACAAAATACCCAACAGCCAAAGTGAAAGAAGGAAAGGTTGACTTGGCTCACAGAATGCAGAAGTTTCAGCTCATAGCTGGCTGGCTTCAAGGCAGGGTGGCAGAGGGCAGAAGGGCATCGCAGAGGAGAAACCATTCATGACAGGCAGGAGGCAGAAGTTAGCAAGGCAGCCAGGGACTATAGCAGCTTCTTTCTGGCATTTTGATATTCTATCTAGGCTACCTGGCTTAGGGCAGGTGCCAAATCAATCGGTGAACTGATTTAGTAATCACAGCCTTAATCCTAGTGCCCTTAATCTTGGCATTGCACCCTGAATCAATCCCATCAACCCTCAATCTAGACCCAGTTACCTCTGAAAAAGCCCCACCTATGAGCACACGAGACTTTGGGAGGACTTCTAGACACAGCCATAACATATGGATGAATGGATGGATGGATGGATGACGGATGGATAGATGGATGGATGGATGGATGGATGGATGGAAGGATATCTGGGTCAGCCAGAGCTTCAAGTTGTCATGGCTAATACTTTGTTTCCATACCTATTAAAATACAAAAATAGTAATAGTAACAGTACAATAAAATACATAACCAATAAAAATTTGAGTCTTTATCCATTCTCATGAGTTTTTATGGAAGTGTAGATACACTTCATATTCATAGAAATCATCTTTAAAACTGTATACAGTTATACCTCTCACCATCCTACACATGGAGAACTCTCACTGTTTCTGAAATCTTTCCTGGAAACCCAGCCAACATGGCCCTTCTGCTTCTCTTCCCATTACTTTTTGGCCCATTTTTTGTTTGTTTGTTGCATTCAGTAGTTCCCTTGGGCTTCTCTGAGGTCTTTCACTTTTATTTCCTTTGCCCATCACTCGAATTCTATTTAATAGAAAAGTCAGGGGGTGACACCACAAGTGATAATAATTTCCCTTTAGAGTCAGGGCCAAAGTGAGATTGAAAAAAAACAATAAATTAATCTCTTTCCTGTCATTTATATACAAATTTACATAGATTTTCAAGGTGTATTTCGGTACATAAGCTGAAAAACTTGCTATTTTCTTTGATCATTACAGTTTATGCAAAAGCTGTCTGTTTACAGTCAGCATCACACCAAGAGCTACTGTAAAAGTTTGCACCATCTAAGAACTCTATTGCTAAAAATTTTGAGGAAGAAGTTCCTTCAACCAAGTGGAGAAACTCCAATTAGTCTCTTAGAATTCAAGTTGAAGTTAAAAACAAAAATTGCAGTGGACCGTATAGTAGACACTCAATAAGCCCTTGTTGAATTCAGTGGTGCGAAGAAAAGAATAAAGTTGACTTCTTCCAAGACCCCAAGAGCACTACATATTTTTAATTCAGGCTTTTGGTTGTCTGAATTAACTAGTGGCAAGAGTTTCATTTCATTATTTATGCCAATTTTTACTTCCTTTAACTGCAATGTGCATAAATACTCATTCCTCCAGCTCTGTTAATGAAGCCTAGCAGAAGCACATGCCTTTACCTGAGCACATCCAATAGTCTGCTCTTCCAGGCTGATTTCTACTGCTGGAGTTTTGTGAACTAGATCTACTGCACATGCCTCAGACTTTGGTCTGGAGCGAAAGGGGTGAGAAGGTCTGTTTAGAGGCAATAGAAACAGAGAAGGAGAACAAATTATTCAGTGTGTTTATTTGATAGTCAGACCAACCAAATAGGAAAATGACAGTCACCAAGACTCTCAAACTTACTTTTCCCTGTTAACTAGGAATGTCACCTGTGTTTCATAACCTTAGGTCCACAAAGCCGATGGTTACACCACGCCCCATCACCACCGTGACAAGATTTCATGTGGGAAAGATGCAAACTTCTTTTTGATACTCTCTCTTTCAATGTTCAAAATGGTTTTTACGTCCAATGGATCTGAAAGAAATCATTTTAGAAGCTTGTCACTGCACGTTGCAAACACCTGCTAGGATGCCCTGATGCATTTCATCATTATTAAAACAGGAACCAAAAATAAATAAATAAAATGCACCAAAGAAGGAATCCATCTGGGGCCCTGGTAATGTGATGATTGGGAAATCACATCCACTTAAGTAGATGATGAGAATTAAAGAATGCAAATGTTTTCATCACCAGTGTAACTCTTTGTAACTGATTTCAGTAAATACATGGTGCCTGCTCTTGTGTTGCCCACAGTTGATAAATGGGCATCAATTTTTCATTTTGAAGCGTTATTTCCTTTTGCAATTTGCCAAGTGCCTTTTCATGCCCCATTGGAAGATTGTCCCATGCACAAAGCTCCTTCAGGGAAGACAAGTTAATTATCTGACTGCCACTCTGATTGCTGGCTGCTGGAAACAAAATTCTTCACCAACTCCATTGGCGAAGCAGCAACATGGTGTCAGACCCCTGCAAGAAGACCAGTTCGTGGGTAAATCGGAGACCAGTGACTAAGAACCCAGATGAGAAAACAGGTGGACTAGGCTAAAACCCTCCCCTTACTAGTGGTAGAACTTTGAGCAAGTTATTTAATCTCTTTGTGCCTTAGTTTTCCCATCAATAAGATGGAGATAATATTACTTCCTAAACTGTAGGATTACTATAAAGATGACATAGCAGAACGTGTACTGAGCTCTTGGAGTATTGTAATTATTGAATAAATATTTTGTGCTCTGAGAAACTGTATCAGATACAGTTCCCTTTGATTCACCAGAAGATACGAGAGTTCTTTTATGAAACTTCCCTAGACATTATTGCAATTTCCTTGCTTCCTATGTTTAGTGATGCACATGAGCAACTTCAGAAAGGACACGAAAGTATATTTCCTGAGACTGGCTCTTCAAGATTTCCCACAGACGACACATCTCTGCCAGCTAGGTAGGCTTTTCTAGAGGCAAAGTACCCCTCGGAAACCACTTTCTCCTTAAGCATGAATTTGTGATGTGTTCACATAACCAGGACTTCTACAAATTTATTCTTTTTGTCATCTAATTATTAAGGTGCCAAATTGAAGGGGCCTGGGATAATGCCATTCCTCTAGTTAAGATAATTGGTTTACTCTAAGAAACAGAAAAAAATGGGGGGCAGGGAAGTCCCTTCAGTTTAGTGTTTAAATATTCAAGATGTGGGGTGCATATTCTAATCTGAGTTTCAGAAGAGAAAAATAAACAGTACAAGAACCAAATATGTATTAATTATGGCTTATTTATTTAGTGCCACTGATGTGTATCAAGCTGTGCAAAGGGTAAATTGAAAGGGGAATTGAAAGGAGAAAATAAGGTCCCAGTTCAAAAGAGTTTACAATCTCAGAATTCGTTACCCACATATCTGAATACTTTATCTTGAAATTAGTGACTGACGATGATTTTTAAAAATGGAGTTAAAACCATAGCAGAAATGGTGTGGGCACAAGGGGATACTGTCCATGCTGGCACACATCAAAGGAAAATTCCCACTGCCTGTTCCTAGCTCTTCAGAATCCTGTGAGAACCAGGCGCAACACAACTTCAAGGCAGGCACGGGATTGCTGACCTCTTCTCTGCACAGCTAACTGCTAATTTCCAGTCACACGGAGAAAAGCTCCAGTTCCTCTGACAAAACAACTGCCCCTTGATAAGCTACCATAAAAAGAATCACAATGCTAGCACAACATGGAACGGAGATTCTTCCGAATGCAATTACGGAAGAGACGCTACTTAAGAAATGCCTGATCGATGACTCCGGAATCCTGAACCTGTTAGCTTCTGTGAATCATTTCATAAAAGTAAGACCCATAACACATCCCATGACTAGATTTCAAAACAAAAAAGCCTTACTATTCTTTAATTCTCTTACCGAGGTTTAAATTGTATACAATAAAATTCATTTTAAATGCACACTCAAATGGGTTTCCACAATGCATATGGTCACATAACCTCTGCCAAAATCACAACTTAGAAAATTGTCACCACTTCCAAAGAATCTCCCATGCCTTTTTGCATTCAGTCTCTACCCCTATCCTAGGTCCTCGCAAACCCTGGTAAAGTTTCTGTCCATATGGTTTAGGTCTTTTAGAATTTCACATGAACAGGATGATAGAACATTAAGTCTGTTGTGTTTGGGTTATTCATCTGTATTAATGACTTTGGAGTTCATCCACGAGGAGGTGTAGAGTCACTGTTTGTCCCTTTATATTGCTAACAGCATTCCATTGTATCGATGCACCACAATTTGCTTACCCCTGAATGTCTAGGAGGTTTGTAGTTTGGCGCTACCACAAATAAACTGCAATAAAGATTCAAGTCTCTAAGTAAGATTCAAAATGTACAGTAGATATTGTGAAAGGGGAAGAAACTGCTTAAAAAGAAAGAACTGGGATGGGGGAAAGGAGAAAAGAAGGAAAGGAAAAGAAAAAAAAAATATATATATATATTACCTAAGACAGTTATACTACTATTTCTATTAGTTCATTGAAAAGAACGGTTTGTGGTTATATAATTTGATCAATTTTTCATGCCTATATCTTATAATCTGAGCAAGTACTTTGAAAAATATATACTATATATTAACCTTTGTTAATCCCCTATTAGCTCGTTTTGAAATTCTGTGTCATTGTTTTTATTGTTTTATTTTTCCTTTAAAATAAAAAAGAGAGATTTGAGTCTTTGTGTGAACACATATATATTTTATTTTTCTGAGTAAATATCTAGGAATGAGATTGTTTGGTAATGTGCAGAGTGTTGTTTGCATTTCTGATAATCGCCAAAGTGCTTCTGTGTCATCATGCATGTCCATCCTTGTCAATTCTTGGTGCTATCAGTTTTTTCATTTTGGTCACTCTAGTCAGTGTGGGAGAGGCTCTCATCGTAGTTTTAATTTGCTTTTCTCTGATAACCAGTAATGTTAACCACATGTTTATGTACTTATTGGCCATTCATATGGATTCTGTAATGAAAGGACTATTAAGTCTTTCATCAGGTTTCTTCTTTTTTGAGTTATGTACATACTCACATACAAGTTCTTTATCAAACATTTGTTTATTTATTTCTTTCCCTATTTGTGGATGAACTTTTCATTTATCCATTAGGGCCTTCTGAACTAAAAAAAGGTTTAAATTTTGACCAGGATCGATTTGTCTATTATTTCTTTTACAGTTCATCATTTCTGTGTCCATTCTGACATATTCATGCCTATACAAGGTTAAAAAGATTTTCTCCCATTTTTTTTCCTTCAAATTGTATGCTGTCAGATGTAACATTTAAGTCTACCATCTATTTCTCTTTAGTTTTACTTATGCAATGAGGCAAGGATTGAGGTTGATTCTTTGCATATAAATACCCAAATGTCCCAGCACTTTCTACTGACTGGGAAGATGATCGTTATCACATTGAATTTTATCTTCACAAAGCTGGTCAAACCATCCCCATAAGCTACCATCATGGCAGTCTCAAGAACGAAAAGTGGGGATGAGACTATTTTGAAATAGTGATAAAAATGTCACCTGCAGACTATGGAATATTACTTTGTGGCCTCTTAAAATGATGATAAATTCTACATTGATTGATGATGGAAACACTGTTAAGTGACAAGTACCCTAATATAGAACAGAATACACAGGTGATCTCACTTTTCTAAATAGAATGAGTCAGAATAAGATACACAGAAACAGACTGACTAAAAGATGTAATCTGAGAAGTTTATCATCATCATCATCATCATCATCATCTTCAGGTGGTGAATTAAAGGTGGTTTCTATTTTCTGTGATTTTGTAAAGTTTTTCAATGTGCAGAGTATTTTCATGATAACAAAACTATTTCTATTTTGAAAAACTACCATGGGTAGAAAGAAACAGAAATGAGAGAGAGCAGTGGGTTACTGTTTAAGTCTTTGTAGGGCTAATCCATCCCATTTACCACTATGAAAATCTAATGAGTCTCAGCATCAGGCAAACAGCATGGAGGGCATCCCAATCTACTTCCAAACCAGGTACCCACTACCTGCAAGATGCATTCTGACATCTGCAACTCTGGTACCTAAGGATGCTGAAGTTATATGCAAGGCCATGAGAATGTCCTGGGAAACATAAATAATTATATCAATGAATAATCAGATTATTTCAAACTAATTTTTATTCAGACTCAGTTGTTCATAGCCAAAAGGCAATACCAAGTCACTTTCTAAAGAATCTTGGGTTGATTACTAATTACTTATAATAGGATTTTCTGCCTTGCATGTTATCAGCTGCAGCTCCAGAATTATTACCATCATTTATCCCAGGAGCACTCCAGCTGAATGGGATCTTACAGGTCCTATGTCTAACAAGAACGAGGCTTTAAGCTATGTCAAAGAAAAGAACAAGATAAAGGAATTGGGAATGGATTCACACAAAGAAGAGACACTGAAGGAATTTCTAAATTACTGGCTTCCAATTTTTGATAGTAAAATTATTAATCATTTGGGCAAGACACAGAAGGAAGTAAATAAACTTAAGTTAAAATCAGAGCATTTCATAAACCAAACCCACATGTGTAAACACTGCATTGTCTCCCTAGTGTAAGAAACTGAAAGACTCAGTAAGATAGAAAATTCCCGATAAATATGAAAAAAAGGTTCTGAAGTCCAACAGTGCTTTTATTCTTTGATTTGATTGGTTTAAGTCCCTTTCCTACAATTTGATTGCAATATGTGGGAAAATAGGAGCAGCTCTTTTGAAAAATGGGACACTATGGTAGCCATCGCTGGTTTCTTGTTGGCCAACGTGATCGCCTGTAGTGCTCTTTTGTTTTATCTGGTTAGGTATTGCTTTGTTTTGTTTGAGTTTATTGTCTGTAAATGTATGAACAACCATTTTGAGGAAAGCAAGAGACACTGGGGTAACCACAGTTAATCTCCCGTTGTTATGTTTTGAAGACCTGTGTAGCTTTCTGTGTTCTGTTTTGAAATGCTGTATTGTGTTTGACTCTATTCTGTTTTCTTTTGTTTTGTTTTTTTTTTGTTCTGTTTTTTTTGTTTTGCTCTATTCACTTTAAAAACAAAAAAATAAAAAAAAATCAGAGCATTTTACATTGGCCAGAGGGTGTGTTTTCTTAATAACATTCTTCAACAAATTTGCTAAACATTCATGGAAATTCCACTATAGTTCAATCTATGTCTAAGGTGCTAAAGTTGTTCAGAGATGGTCATTTAAGGGTCTTAGATTCCAAGGGGCTTGTAGTGTGATGGGTTAGAGGTCACTAGGGAAATGTCATTGAAACTGATTAAGGATTCCCTTGAACTGTCAGCCTTCATAGCATCACTTGTCTTGGAATTATTAGACAACACTCCACTAAAAACAAGAGCTGTACCACATGCCTTCCAGGTCATTCCTAGTCCTGTAAAGCCATTGTTTGGGGGGCCTCTGGGCTTGTGTTGACTTTTGCACTTCTGTTTCAACATTGTTTTTTAAGTTACTACTTTGGAACACTTATTCTGCATCAGTCACTGGGGAAAATACTTCACAAATATTATCTATTCCAGGGGCCTAAACTAGGAATAGAATATTTTTTTTTAATTTTAAAGAGAATAGAACAAAGCAAAACAGAATAGAGTCAAACACAACACAGCATTTCAGAACAGAACACTGCAAGCAATACAGGTCTTCAAAACATAACAACAGGAGATTAACACTGGCTACCCTAATGTCTCTTGCCTTCTTCGAAATGGTTGTTCATGCATTCACAGACAATAAACTCAAACAAAACAAAATAATATGAAACCAGATAAAACAAAAGAGTGAAGGCATTACAGGCCTTCAAATCAGACAACAAGAAACCAACAATGGCTACTTTAATGTCCCCTGTTTTCTTCAAAAGAATTGTTCCTATCTTCTCACATATTGCAATCAAATAGTAGAAAACAGACTTAAACCAATCAAATCAAAGAATAAAAGCATTATTGGACTTCAGAACCCTTTCCCCATATTTATCAGGAATTTTGTATCTTATTGAGTCTTTCAGCTTCTTACGCTAGGGTTTACACATGTGAGTTTGAATTATTTCACTTACGAGTATGGTCTCAAGTCACATCCATTTACCTATAAAAGCCTCAATGTGATCTTTCTTTATAGCTGAATAGTACTCCATTGTAGAAAAGTACCACATCTTTTTTATCCATTCCTCAATTGATGGACATTTGGGTTGCTTTCAAGATTTGGCTATTACAAATTGTGCTGCTATAAACATGGGTGCACATATATCACTGTGGTAGGATGATTTCACTTCTTCTGGGAATATGCCCAAACCCGGAATAGCTGGGTCAAATGGGACTTCCAATTCTAGCTTTTTGAGGAACCTCCAGGCTGATTTCCACAGTGGCTGCACCAGTCTACACTCCCACCAACACTGGAGAAGTGTTCTTTTTTCCCCACAGCCTCTCCAGCATTTATTGTTGGTGGTTTTCTTGATCCTGTCCATTCTTTCTGGAGTGAGATGGAATCTCAGAGTTGCTTTAATTTGCATTTCTCTAATGACCAATGATACTGAACATTTGTTCATGTATTTATTTGCCATTCGTATTTCTTCAGTTGAGAAGTGTGTTTTCATCTCAGATGCCCATTTTTGGATTGGGTCTTTGAATTTTGAAGGCCTGATTTTTTTAATTCTTTATATGTTCTAGATAGAAGACCTTTGCCTGAAGGACAATTGACTAAGATTTTTTCCCAATTTCTGGGCTTTATTTTCACTCTGTTGGAGGTTTCTTTTGATGTGAAAAAACTTCTTAACAAGACAAGATCCCAGTTGTTAACTCTGGGAAGTGTTTCCTGTGCAGTTTGACTTTTGTTCATGAATTCTCCACCTACCCCTATGTCTTCAAGATTTCTACCTACTCTGTTTTCCAGCAGACTTAGTGTTTCTGCTTTAATATTTAGATCTTTGATCCATTTTAACTTTAGTTTACTGTATGGTGAGAGGCTTGGGTGTAGTTTTAGTTTTTGGCATATGGAAAGCCAGTTTTTCCAGCACCACTTATTAAAGAGGCTGTCTTTCTTCCAGTGAGCATGTTTGGCCCCTTTGTCAAAGATAAGGTGGCTGAGTGTGTTTGTACTTGGGTTTGTATCTTCTAATCTAAGGAATAGAATATTTCTATCAAAATATTGATGTTCTGTGCTTGAGGCAGAAACCAGACTCCAAGATCATGGTACAGGACATAGTCTGGTATATTTGATCATTCTCAGTGTGACTTACCAAGCTCGGTGACCAATTTTAAAGGAAAATTTAGCTATTTTGAGGCTCCAACTCTGTTCTGATTCTGGACTCTTAAACCAGCCACATGTCTTAAAATATTCGATATGTATTTGAGACAAATAGGAAGACTATTCAAATATACAATGAATAGATGCTCCCCTCCCCATTGTTCACCAACTCTTGCAAATACTGCTCCCTACTCTCAAGGACCCCATGAGTCCTTCTGATATATCAACTAGCTCCAACTCTTCCTGGCTTTGAAGTAGAGGCAAGTCCTTTAACTTTCATAATCTTCAACTTCCTCAAAGATTTGTCATGAGGTCTCCATTACTCTGTTTTCTATTGCTGTAACAAAACATCTAACACTAAGTCCTTTTATAAAGAAACAAAGTTTTATTCAGTTCAGGATCCTTAATAAGCAAGAGCTTGGCACCAATATCTTCTCAGTGCTGGTTGCCAGAAAATACAGAGTGAGTAACACTCTTGAATCTTACCTAACCCCAACCCAAAGTCCTTTCTTCACAGACCACCTGGCATTACTAATGACTTCCAAAAACATTTCAGAGAATATAACTCTGCATAGCCCTGAGAAAAATCAGTCTTTCTAAGCACTCTAAACCTGTAAGGAACGTGGTGATAGTCAGAGCTCCTGCCCCACCTATGTCTGTGACTGAGGGGTCTCCCTCCATGTGAGTACTGGAATTTCTTTTGAAAGACAAAATGAGGCATGAATTGTAGAAATATCTTTCCTCTCTTCATTGTAAGCCTTATGGGAACAATAAATTGTATAACCAAAGAACTTGATGAACTTTAGAAATCAGGCCTCAAGTTTTTAAACAAATGTCAATGATGAAGTTATCACTTTCATCAATGAATGCTTCCTTAAATCCAAAAGTGAGTTGAACATCATTTCCCCCAAAAGTCTATATTCTACAAGGCACTTGGAATACAAATGAATGGTGAACTTTCCCACATGAGTATCATTCCCTTTAGATTCCATCACTGTGAGAAACAGCACTCCTGGCTCCACCACTCTGAACACCACAAGAATACTTCCATCCTCACACCCTCTGGTCACCATCTCTTTTCCTGTAGGTGCTCTTGTTGCTGAGCACAGGGAACAATAGAGGGAGAAGGAAGGAGAGGGCATAAAGGTTTTGGTAAGTGGGGGTAAAGTGAGAACAAGTTTCACAGGCTTTTCTTTGTGAGAGTTGGGATTTTCAAAAAGACTTGCAAGTCTGACTCAAGACAGTCATTTCAAACCCAGCCAAGACAGGTGGAAGGAGGCTTTCCTTGTCTTACACAGTCAAAAACTGTCAAGGAAGACAAAGTAGAGCATCTATCAAACAGCACCACTCCCCTTATCTAGTGAATACCTCAGACAGGGTCACCCAGGCATAGTCCTTGTGTTGTTATACGAGGGAGATAAGACCAATGTTGCAGGGCTGGGTGTAGCTCAGTGGTGAAGCACTCACCTACCATGTGCAAGGCCATGGGTTTAAGCCCCAGCATCAAAAGAAAGGGGAAAAAATGGAAAAGAGGAGAGGGAGACAGAAAGAGAAGGCACTTGGCAGCCCCTCATAATAATAGCTAGAAATTTATTTTATTTCTCATTCCTTGGTCTGATTCTAAGCAAACTACTTTACACGAAGTATCTCATTTCATCCTCATACCACTTTTAAGTAGTCATTGTTACCACATCTTCTTAATGTGCAAGGAACTGAAGTTCAGTGAAGGTAAGTAAGCCTCCCAGGGTAACAGAGCTAAGGCAGTGGGGAGCTACTGAGCTCTAAGTCACCCAACATTGCCAGCTAAGGGAAGCAAATTAAACCCTGGTATTGGTTGCCATCCAAAATCTCAAAATGCTACTCAAGGTTTTGTGTCTTCTTTTTGCTTCTAAATAAGACTCACTAAAACAGAGTTCTTCCTAAAGCTGCATGACCAAGATGGAGGAGCAGACCGTGGAGCTGCGTTCAGAGCAGGACAACGTCCCTTCCAGCCCTTCTCGCTCCACTCACATTGTCTTTATTTGGGAACTTTTAGATGTGCTTACTAATGCACTGCAGGAACTTGACCTCACCTTCCCTGAGAGATTAGGGGCTCTTTTGGGTCTTATATTTCCGGGGAATACAATGAAAGAAGGAAGAGGGAAGAGGGTGAAAGGAGGAGGAACACAGGGGGAGTGAGAGGAAGTGGAAGGAATACAGATAAAGGTGAAGAGCTGGGTTATGATTCTGCACTTATTGAAACAATCAGCTCAGAGCTGTGTTTGATGTAGTTTCCTAAAACATCAAGCAGTTATTTCCTGCCACAAAAAAAAAATAGTCAAACAAGAAGTCAGTTCAGGAACTCCTCCAAAATCTGGGGATTTAACATAAAAAGCTTCATTAACAAATTAGTGGTAGTATTAAAAACTATAATAACTGAGTTTTATTGTTTATGCCAAACCTTGAGATAAACGATTTATGCACACAATCATATTTGATTATCATTACCCTATGAAAGAGAAACTATTATTATCCCCCCTTTATAAGTGGGGAAAATGAGGCTCAGAAGGAGTCGGTGATTCACCTACTTTGTCAATGTACCTAGGATTCTAATCCACTCCTGCCTGGGTTCACAGTCCACACTGCTACTCACTCTCTGTCAAAGTCAGAGTCATTGCTCTGTCACAACTTTACTGCCGTGTAGCACGAATCTATTGAACCTGCTGTTGTAACACAAAAGTAGCCATAGAGAGAAAATGCACAAACTCACATGACTATGTGACAAAAAACTTTATTTGCAAAAACAGATTATCAACCAAATTTGGACCATGAGCATGAATTCACCAGCCCTTATTCTATTCCTTCACAGAGAAAAAAGGACTTGAGCTCAATCTATTAAGGACAAAGTAGATTTTAATACATTTATTTCACTAGGATAAGAAGGAAAAAAAAGTAAGATAGAATCTCAGTGTTGTTTTAATTTGCATTTCTCAAATGACCAATGATGTTGAACATTTTTTCATACATGTCTTTGCCATTTGTATTTCTTCATCTGAGAAGTATGTACTCATCTCAGATGCCCGCTTTTGGATTGGCTCTTTGAATTTGGGAGACCTGATTTTTTTTAATTCTTTATATGTTCTAGATAGAAGTCCTTTGACTGAGGGGCAGTTGACCAAAATATTTTCCCACTCTATGGGTTTTCTTTTCACTCTGTTGGTGATTTCTTTTAATGTGCAAAAACTTTTTAATGAGATCCCAGCTGTTGATTCTTTTAAGTACTTCCCATACGTTGGGTTTTGTTCATGAACTCTCGGCCTACACCTATGTCTTCAAGATTTCTACTTATGCTGGGCATGGTGGTGCATGCCTGTAATCCCAGCACTTGGGAGGCTGAGGCAGGAGGATCGTTGCAAGTTTGAGACCAGCCTGGGCTACAAGGTGAGCTCTAGGCCAGCCTGAACCGCATAGTGAGACCCAGTCTCATAAAGACAAAAAAAAAAAAAAAAAAGATTTCTACTTACTTTGTCTTCCAGTAGATTTAGTATTTCTGTTTTAATGTTGAGATCTTTGATCCATTTTGACTTTAGTTTAGTGCATGGGGATAGACATGGATCCAGTTTTAGTTTTTGGCATATGGAAAGTCAGTTTTTCCAGCACCATTTACTAAAGAGGCTATCTTTCTTCCAGTGAACATATTTGGTTCCTTTATTAAAGATAAGGTCGCTGAATGTCTTTGTAGTTGTGTCTGCATCTTCTAATCTGTTCCATGATCTTCAGATCTGTTTGTTTATTTGTTTGCTTGTTTGTTTTTGCCAATACCATGCTGATTTTATCACAGTAGCTTTGTAGTACAATTTCAAGTCAGGGATTGTGATGCCTCCTGCCTTGCCTTTGTTGCCCAGGATTGCCTTCGCTATTCTGGGTCTCTTCTGTTTCCAAATGAATCTTAGGAATGTTTTCTCTAGTTCTGTGAGGTATCCTAATGGTATTTTGATCAAGATTGTATTAAATCAGTATAACAGTTTTGGAAGTATGACCATTTTCACAATGTTGGTTCTTCCTGTCCATGAGCAAAGCATAGCAAGAAAAAGTACAGGGGTTTGTGAGTGATTGTATAAACTGAACTAGACTTTATATTGGATGGTAAGAGACCTTTCTCTAAAGTTTTAATATACAAGTTGAAGTTGTTGAAGAAAGCCATCAAGCAATCAAAGAAAACATAGAATTGAACAGGTCCATAGAATTAAAGAGTCTAACTCAGGTCAAGTTTGAGGTGTGGCTTAATTCAGGTGCTCAGTCAATGTCACCCATAGAACATTGCACAAACAGAAAAGTGCCTTCATTTGTTGAGCAAACAACTGTTGAACTTCCTGTTTCATGTGACCCCCCCACCCCACCTTGCTTAGCAGTGGGCTACTGAATCCATCCAAATTAATAAGGCCCTGTTTTTGCCTTCAGAAAAGCTCTGGCCCAGTGAGTGTCACCATGAGGGACGGATCTGCCTGGGAGTAAAGCATTGGCCAAGGGTTACAGTTTGTGTCTGGATGTCCCCACAAAACCTCATGCAGTCAGGGAGGATGATTTTTAGAGGCAGCTGAATCTAGAGTTTGTGATGGATTCATTGTCTAGTGCTGGGATTATGGGTGTCAGTGCTACACCCACCATAGGGTAGGTAGCCTACATACAATACAAGGGACACAAAAAGGGATAGAAAGAGTCTTCTCTCACACTCTCCACTTTTTGCTTTTGTGGCCTTTACTGTTTTCCATCACCATGAACTGTTGCCCTCTGCCATGTGCCACTCTGCCTTGGACTCAGTATTATGGACTGAAACTTCCACAAACTGTAAACTAAGTAAACCTTTCTTCTTTTAACCTTGATTGTCAGGTATTTTGTCTCAGCAATGAAAGAAAAGTCACCAACACAGAATTTAGTACCAGAGAAGTTGGGCCATTGCTGTGACTGTACCTGACCATGTGGTTCAAGAGCCTTTGGGAGTGGCTTGTGGGAAGAGTTTGGAAAGGTTCAGAGATGTCACCTGAAAGAGTAGTGCTGGAATGCCTTAGGTTGTTCTGTCTGGGAGATTGTGGTCAGAGCTCAGAAGACCAGAAAGCTGATAGAAACTCTGCTGGTAAAGGCCAGGCTCAGGAGGTTTCTGCTGGGAAGAAGGACTGCATTGGGTGTTGGACTCCAGATAATGTGTGTTATGGCTTGGCAGAAAGTTTGTCTGCATTTTGCTCACGTCCAGAGGCTTTGCCTGAGACTGAGATTAAGGGTGGTGGACTAATTAATCTGACCAAAGAAATTTCAAGGCAGTCAAATGTTGAGGCTGTGGCATGGCTGCTGTTGGAGGCTTTTAGTCAGAGTTATGTTAAGAATCAAAAGCAAAGAATCCAGCAGGATGATTTGAAATGTTGTGGATTTGACCAGAAAGGAAGCTCATGTAAAGCTGTGGACTACAAAGATAGAGCTCTTGCTTGCTGAGAAGGAACAGGAGGATATAAAAGATGACCTGAGGACACCATAAGAAGCAGCAAGTCTCTACCCTTCACAGGCTCACAACTGCAAAAGTGAAAGATTTTGATTTGAGGAGAAAGTTCCATAGCACCACATTCCAGAATGGCAATGGGCACACCCTGTTCCAGAATGGTGGCAGCCTAGAGAATTTGTTCCTCAGAATTGGATTCAGAGTGCCCAGCCATCCGACACTGGATCCCTATCACCAAGAGAAAGGAAAGCCTGGCTACTGCTCCAGTTGGCAGCAGATCTTGGCATCATCCATGTGGTGCTGATTTTAGATGCAGGCAGAATGCAAGAGTTGTGGGGTAAAGAAAGCTTCTACCTTGATTTCAGGAAAAATGTGCCCCTGAGAGGGCAATGTGTGATGCTGTGAGGGTGAAGCCACAGGTGCCTTGGAGACCTCAGAAGTTTGTGTAAGCCAGGAACATGAATTGTCTGAGGAAAACCACAAGAAGGGAGCAGAGCAGGCCTAAGAAAGAAGCCATGGGAGCTACAACCACTAGAAGTGTCATGGGGCAAAATCCCACAAACCCTTTGCAGCTTACAACTTGCCACAAATTGCTTTGGACGTTCCACATTGAACTACAGGATTTACTGCTTGCCCTGCTGGATGTTGGGCCTACTTTAGTCCCAATCCTTTGTATCCCCATTTGTAACTTTCACAATGGAAATGTCTATCTTGTGCCATTGAATGCTGGAAGTGTTTAACTTTCTTTTCACTTGTATAGAGGCTCATAGCTAAGAGTTTGCCTTAAATCTTAGAGGAAACTTGGGACTTGGACTTTTTAGCAGTGCTGAAACTCTTAGGACTTTCACAACTCTGGACTGAATGGCTTTTTCATAAAGGGATATATGTGAGTCTTTAGGGGACCCAGGGGTGGAATGTTATGATTTGTGTCTGGATGTCCCCATAAAGCCTCATGCAGTCATGGGAGTGTTGCTTTTCAGAGGGGGCTGAGTCTAGAGTTTATAATTGATTCATTGCCTAGGGCTAGGATTATGGATGTCAGTGCTACACCCACTCTAGAGTGGGTAGACTACATACATTACAAGGGACAGAAAGATTCTACTCTTGTACTCCCTGCTTTTTGCTATTGCAGCATTTGCTGTTTCCACTGCCATGAACTGTTGCTCTCTGCCATGCAGCACCCAACCTTAGACCCAGTAGATTATGGACTGAAACCTCCACAAACTGTGAACTAAATACTTTTTCTCCTTTAGCCTTGATTGTCAGATGTTTTGTCTCAGCAATGAGATAAAAGCAACCAGCACACCAAACAAAACAGGGAAGATGGGGAGAGGAGTGATTGGGTGGCACTGATGATCTCCCTATATTAAGCCATACCTGAAGCTAGAATAACGCTGAGACTTAGCAATTCCATGAGCCAATCATTTCCTTTAATTTTGTTTGCTTGTTTCTTGCTGGTTTACCTTGACAAGTTCAATTCAAACATCCCTTCCTCAGAGAGACTGAAGTTGATGATTTAATATAAGCCAGGTCTTTTCCTAACACCCAGTACATTTCCTCAGGGCACTGACCACAATTGCAATTAAACTATGTTATTAATTTTTAAACAGATTTTTCTCCTGGGAGCCCTGGGAGTGTTCCCATATGTTGACCCATAGTAAGTCCTCAATAAACTTACTATTTTAATAGAATTTATTTTTAGAGATGTTTTAGATGAATAGTAAAATCGAGCAGGAAGCACAGAGAGTTTCTATAGACATCTTTCTCCCCACATACACAAGCTCCTCACCAACATCCCCCACCACGGGGCCATCTGTTACCGCCATTAAACAAACACAAATACACCATCATCACTCAAAGTTCACAGTGTACGCTGGAGTCCACTCTTGGTGTTGGGCAGTCTGGGGTTTTCACAAATGCACAGTAGCGCTGTGTCCCCACTGCAGCAACCTCAGAAAAGTTTTGCTGTCCTAAAAGTCCACTGTTCTCTGGTTATTCATCTCTCCATCACCCTAAGGTGACCACCCTGGTAAATTTATTTTTCAATAATGGGAAAGTGATATTTTATGTCCTGAGTCGATTGAATTCTGCTTTCTTTTCTGGCCCTTTCTTCCAGGCCCCTCGGTGGTTCCTATCTGTTTACCAGTGCATGACTAGTTGAACACCACCTCCTGAGAGCAAGGATCCATGCTTTTGAGTTCTGCAGGCAGGAGCACAGGGCACTCAACAAACATCTTAGAGGGAAGCAAGGAAACATCTAGGCTTGTTTCCACCCCAGCTTTTATGCAACTTTCTAAACCACTCACCCAGATGCTTTTTCTATGAATGCCAAAATGCATCCAGAAGCAGGTATACTCCTCCCACTTGCATGGCCTCCCTCCCTTAGTGTAAAGTCACAGGTAAGTGTACCAGGACCCAGTGGTTGCTCTACTTATGCTAATTGCTCTGAAATGTCACCAACACTTCTCAAAATATAGGTGTCGTCTTGGAGCATGTGATGAGAGGGTGAGGCATGACTCTTCCCTCCTTTCATCTCGGACCCCTCCCCCTAGTAACAAAATGCTCCCAGTAGTTTGCTGTTCCCTCTCCACCTGCTTCTATCAGGCAAAACGTACTGAGAGTCTTATGGTCCAGATCCTCCTATTTGATCTAACTCTAGGAACTTGAGTAACATTTATCATGGCCTATGTTGGAAAAAAGAACATGGGCTGCCCTGGAGCCTCTGAAAATCACTTGCTCCTTCCTATTCCCAGCAAAGACAGACTGAGAGCATGGGTTTGAAGGTCATGACCTATTTCAACAGCACCTGATTCATGAATGAGAGATTGCATCACTGATTGTGCCACCTCTGCCTCCCAAGAAAGCTGTAGCCCATTCATGGCTTTGCCCATCCCTTCTCTCATGCCTGGTCCTCATTCCTACTTTAAACCATCCCCCTCCCCTCCCCGTGTTGGAGTGCAACAAAATCAGCCACAGAAGGGGGAAGTTTTAGGGACTCTGAGGCCTTGGGCTCTCAGCCACACAGAACAGGCTCTGCGAGGGTCTGGGAGAGGATCCCAGGACTTGGGGCTCTCCTTCTTCCTGGGATGCTGTGTTCACTGCACAGACAGTTTACTTCACATGCCAAGCAGATCACTAGGAGTGCAATGATATGAAGGAAAGAAGAAGATGCAGCTATAAATCTGTTTGGGAAATAAATGCTAATCACACAAATTATACAAATATGTGTGAAAACCCCAATAGCAACCAGTGATAGTAAGAAGTACATAGTTCTGTGAAAAAATAGATGAAGGTACAAATGGACCCACCCAGAGAAGATTCTCTAGGCTTATGACCCCAGGACCTGCCTCCTCAACTCATTCAGGGAGCCTGAGAAACTCCCCTACCCAGAAAAGGAACCCTTGACTGGCTAAAGCATCACCCCTCACCTCACCTTTTCCTCCTCCCCAACTCACCCCCTCACTTTATTGACCTCACTTGTCGCTTCCAGAACTTACATTACAGTTGTGCTTCTCTTTCTAATAAAACATAAGCGCAGCGAGGGGCAGAGCATGAACTGATTTTTGTTTGTTTGTTTACTAGCTGCATGGACAGAACAAAGTAAACATTTGCTTAGTGGAGGAATGAATTGTGCTGCTTTCTGCAGGGTCTTGAGGTAACACGGGATTCTGGGTAATGCGATCAGCATCACAACGCTCAGTAGTGGCATCAGGGTCCCATGAAAGAACTAAACTGGACCATTGAAAGTGATGGGGCTGAGCAGAAAGTGGCTGGAGAGAAAAAGAGGGTGTGTGGGCACATGGAGAAGTGGGGCCTCTTTCTCCTAAAAGCAACAGAGAGTGAGTCAGAATTGCTGGTGAGAAGTCAGCTGTGGCTGAACATCACAGTGGAGCAGGGGGCCCAGAACAAGCACTAAGGACCAAGTAGGATGCCAAGGTAGAGTGGAAAGAAAAGGCAACTTGGCCTGAAGTGGCAGCACGGGACTGAAATCTAGAGGCTCAAGATCTAGTTAGGAGTGAAAATCCACAGGGCACAGTGAAGAATCATCACAGGAACAGGGGCGAAAGTGGCAAGACCGATTCCCAGCTTGGTTCAGCACGTCACAAGGCCCAGTATGGCTCCGAGCACCTTATCTCCCAATGGCTGGGGCTGTTGGAAAGCCCTCTTGCACTTTCTGTCACTTATCCCAAACTCACAACCTTGCCAAGAGGTGTGTCAATTCCATCCCATCCACCTCCAAGTGGAACCGCTTTCCCTCCTATGTAAGGCCTTGTGGATTCTTGAGTTTTTTGTTTTCACCATATCCATGGTTCTGTTGCTTTTTCTGTGGTTGATCTGAAGCAAAAACAGAAAAACACAAGGATGGGGCTATTCCTCTGCTTCCCTGGAGAGTGGCACTATCTCTAAGAGTCACATCCCCAGACGCCCCCATCACAATTCCAGATGTATTTTATGTTCTGCCAACAATCCAGATGACAAACTTCATCTACCTTTGCATCCACTGAGTACCCACACAATATCTACTATATGGGGCTCTTGTGCAATTTCACAATACAGGGTGAACTGGGTTCAAGATAAAACCAAGGAGCTAGAGATGGTGCCAATTAGAATTTAAAAGCCAGCTGGTGACCAGACAGCAGGACCCACGCAGGGAACCACTGTGTGGTGCTGAGTGAAGGGAGAGCTAGGTATTTATGTACTATAACCATAGCCCCTGTGATAATGGTTACAATTAAACATGCATCTATGACGTCCTGCTTGCCATCCCCATTGACAATGGTTGTAATTACACATACATCTATAACATCCTGGTTGGCATACATGCTGGGGCATGGTGCACCAAACAGGCCTGAGAATACAGAACTAAGTTACATTCTCAAGGGGGGTAGCCTCACAAGCAAGGGAGTAGGGAGGTACAGACAGGGTTCAGTAGTTTTTCTATTACATTAGCCTACAACACAGGGCACCTCCAGTTGGAAGTAAAACTTCAGGAGAAAATCTTTGCAGGTTACCCAACCCAGTATGAAAGGAGAATATCAACTGTGTGCGTGGATGTGTGTGTGTGTGTGTGTGTGTGTGTGTGTGTGTGTGTGGATGTGTGTTTGTGTGACCATGAGAGAAGAAAAAGTCCACAGATAAAGAGAAGACACCTCTCTCCACCTCTCCACCACACACATACACATGCGCACATATACACACACACATGCATACATCCATACACACACACACTTCAATCTATATTGGAGGAAGCGAGAGCCTTTCCTAGGTCCCTGTGGTCACTTGTTAGCACACGTCAATGACAGAGCACTGCACTCTCCTCCAGGAGCAACCGCAAAGCCAGGAGCTGCTGATAGGTTTACAGCTTCATTATGAATTGCTCCAGTGGAAACTTGAGACTGTTTCCCAGGCCAAATGCAAAAGGAAGTCACCCTGGAGTGGATAAAACATGCCCAGAACCTCCCAGCTGTGAAAACATAACAGCAGTTGAAAAATTTCATTCCAAACAAAGGCCAGGGGTTGTATGAGGCACAAAAAAGGAAATTTTCTCAGCTTAAAGAGATGGCAGTTACCACTGCCGCTAGAAACCAGCTCCCTTACTGCTATCTGAGGTCAGTGGTTGCTGGAGTCAATGACTGACCCAGCCTAAACTAGCCATCCTTGCCATTCTGCATCCGGGTCTCTGTACAGCCAGTCACTGCAGGTAGCTTGCACGGTCAGATTCTAAGAGCCTCACCGAAGGCTGGCTGGGCTTTCTGCCATCCACTGGTCAAAATATTGCTGCATCTCTGATTTTAGATCAGGTTCCAGTCTGAGTTCTGCCAGTTACTTTATGATATCAGGAAAGTTCCCCAACCGCTCTGAGACTCAGTCTACAGAGCAGGAGGAATGAAAAAGCATGACTCCCCACCTAGCTCAGGGCTTGCCGCATGTGATGACAGGTGCAAAACTGAAGAGTGGAAAAAACTCCCTGTGATGATTAATCTTATTACCAACTGGGTTGGGTTGAGGAACACCTAGGAAATTAGTGAGGCACACTTCTGAGTGCTTCCTGTGAGGAAGTTTCCAGAAATGATTGGCATTTTGGACAGCAAACTAGGGGGGAGACACACCTTGAATGTGGATGGCACTGCAACAGGCTGACTGCCTGGATGGAACAAAAGCAGAGACAGAAATTAGCACTCCCTCACTCTGTTTCTTTCTCTTTGCCATGCCCATCACACTTTGTTCCTTCAAAACTAATTTAGCATCTACTATGTGAAACTTTTTTAAGCACTTGACATATTAACCTATTTAATCTTCATACTATTATTTTCTCCTTTGCAGACAAGGAAACTGAGGCACAAGAAAAAAGACATATGCATAACTGGTCATAGCTTGTGGTACTCTAACTCAGGCATAGCCCAGCTCCAAAGTCCATATGCTTAACTACTGGACTCAGTCAGCAACCAAGAAATGCTCATGATTCTCATGATTTTAACTGCTCCCTCCATGCAGTTCCCAGATCCAACTGACTTTATTCCTTCGATGTACTTTGCTCAACTCTGTTTCCATTCTGCAGCAAACTTCTTAAGGAATTCTGGTATTTTGCTCTAACTCTCCTATGCGTTGCTACAAACAGTCAATGCTCCCGAAATACTGCTTTTCGTTTACCCCATTTGTTCAAACTCTGGGAAGCTCCCTTTTCCTTGCAGAGTGCAGCACAGACTCCCAGGAGTCCAGCTGAGCCAGCCTGCGTCACCTACTGTTACTGCATGGACCGCCCCACCCCCCGGCCACCCAGACCTCCCCATGGACCACTGTCACTCTGCCTTCGTCATGGGAGCTCACTGGTACTTTTCCTAAAATGCTTCCTCCACTCCCTTCCAGCCTTTGCACACCCCCTGCCACTTTTGAGGGTCTGCAGGTCAAAATCATGAATGGAATTTAAGCTGCTGGACCAACAGCAGGTGGACAGATGGGAGACTAGGGAAAAGTGGGCAGTGAAACAGGCATTCTCTGACACAGAAAGCTCGATGTAGACCCTGAAAAGATTACAAGAGACAGAGAGAGGGAGAGAAGGGGGGAAGAAGACAGAGGAAGAAATTGAGAAGGCAGAGACAGCAACAGAAAAAGAGGGAACAAGATAGATAAAGAGAGGGCAGAGAAAGGGAGAGAGAGAAAAAAAAATAGGGAAGCCAGTGAGCCTAATACTACAGTTATTCAACATCTCTTTCTTTGGTTAAAAAGCAGCAGGAGTAGGGGAAGGAGAGGGAGAATGGGGAAGAGAGAGAGAAAGAGAGAGGAAAAGAGAGGAAGAGAGAGACTCAACCTGATGTCAAATAAATCAAATGTAACTCATAGCCATGTTTTCTTTATTATTTTTAAAAAGTACTCACATGAAAATCCAGACTTCTAGGTTCTCTTTAAAAATCATCAAGTTTAATCACCCCGCAGTCCAAAGTGCCCCATAGCGACATTTGGGAAGTCTGCGTAACACTCACTCCAGTCGGCCACAACCCTCACCACTCCCTTATTATTCCTTACTCACGGAGTCAGATTCCATTTATCACTACTCATGCAGTACATTTTCGCTAAAGAGGAAAAATCAAACGCAGACCAAAAGACACATGTGAGGCGAATTGTTCTGGCGTAGAAATGAAGACTATGCACATGTCTTCAACATGCAAGCAGCCCCTGACTCACTGCTGGAGCACTTCCCTGTCAGGGTGAGTTTGTGAGGTTGGGACCCCAGGTTTACAGCCTTCCCAGCACCCATTTCTCCTGCCAAGCCTTGTTCTGCTTGCTCCTCATCCCAGCCCATCTTCTAAGCCAACTGACGAGGTCTGTCCCCAAAAGCTGCAAACAGTACTCTGACCCTTTTCCTAGCTTCCTCTAATGCCGAGGTTCACCATCTTCCTCGGGCACCTGACTGCTCAGACAAGAGCAGTCAGATAAGCTCTTCTAAGAGAGGAATGGAGGGTCCATGGTGGCTTCATATACTCTGACACTCAGGATAGGAGTCTTCTGTGCCCTAACCTCACAGTTATGGACAGGTTTCCTGGGCCCTAAAGGCCCTATTAGTTCCTGTGGGGCATTGGTGTGGGACCTTGAGGAAGAAGCTGGGAGGGAGGCCGGGTGACACAGTTGACCTCTGTGGTAGATAATGGGGGTCTGTAAAATTCCACTTGGTGTGTGGTTCCACTACTTCTAAAAAGTTTCCTTTTTTCAAGGCAATGATAAACCAGTTATGGTTTGGATTGTGAGCAAAAGAAATCGACTCCAACTAACTGAGTTTTAACTAGAAGAAGAGTGGCCAAAGGAGAGAGATCCTCCTGAACTGACAGGGGCCCGGGTAGGCCCAGCTTGAGATCAGGCAGCCCCCAAGAAGTGAGAAACAGGTGTGGAGCAACCAACTCATAGCCCAGTGGTTTGGAGACTATCCTGTAGCCACTCCTGTCACTTGCTTCCTCCAGAGTTCAAAGCCCAGGAACACATGTGCAGGAAGCCCAGGACTCCTCAGCTGGTTGACAGTTTACATTTGGGACTGGACACACCTCAGGTTGTGTCTCTACATCATCCATTACCCATCATCCTGTGCACTGTGGAATGTTTAGCAGCATCCCTGACCCCCACCCACCACATGACATTAGCATTTGCCACCCATTGTTTTTTTTTCTTTTTCTTTTTTTTTTTATTTTAAAGAGAATAAAACAAAACAAAGTAAAACAGAACAAAGCAGATCAGAACAGAACAATGCAGTCAATACAGGACTTCAAAACAAGACAACAGGAAATCCACAATGGCTACCATAGTGTCCCTTGTTTTCTTCTAAATACTTGTTCATACGTTCACACACAATAAATTCAAACAAAACAGAATAGTATAACACCAATCAAAACAAAAGAGCGAAAGCACTACAGGCCTTCAAACCAATTGTGACAACCGAAAAGTGTCCCTAAGCATGGCCAGGCATTCCCTAGGGACACAAGGACCCTGTTAAGAAACACTGAGGGAGCCTAGCTTCAGCCGCACCCCCGTTGTCTTAGGGTAGCAGATGAGGGTCTATGCCCTTAGCCGTGGAACCTCAATTTACCTTCCATCTCAATATGATAAGATACTCCCCCCCGAATGAAGTTAAGGGTCATCCAAGTGATGGATGCTCAAAGCGAAGAATCAACAGATGCCAGATGCCAGTGCATCAAGCTTTAAACGTGAGGATTTTCTTCCCATTGCCACAAACCAGTCAGTGGGTGCAACAGGATAGGATGGAGATTTTCCAGGAGGCTTTTGCATCTCTACATCATCCATTACCCGGTCCCCACCTCCTCTGCTGAAGCCACCCACCCAGGGCAAAAAGCAACGGCCAGCTCCATGAGAGACTGGCCAGTCTGAACTCCCCACCTATGCTTCTCAGGTTTACCTGCCAGAATCCAGACACCATGTTAGCCTGGGTGGTGTGGGGCCACAGTCACCTCTTTTTTATCAGCCAGGAGAGCATATTCATGGCTTCTGTCCCTGTGTTCCAGCCACACAAAATCTGCACCACATCACTTACACGGATTTGGGATTTATGTGAGTTTGTGGCAGCAAATCCCCCTCTGCCACCGTGTGCTCAGAATTTCCCTTTACTTTGAGGCAGGTCCACCATGGCTGGCTGGAGGAGGAGCCACCTCAGAGAAGATTCGCCAGAAACAAAGCTACTCTGAAGCTGGGAAGGGTCTTACACCCCGGAATGGAAAATTAATCTGAAAAAATACTGCAGATTAAGCTAAGTATCTGGATAGTTGGAAAGCAGGTGTGGCATCTCGACGGCTGGTCCACACTGCCCCCCTCCCCTGCTCCTCTGGGAAGCATCATCACGAGAGTGTCCCAGGTACTCTGAGGGAATAACACGCAAGGCACAGGCCAGGCTCCTGGGCAGACTGCAGATCCCAGGCCCTTCCCTTCACCTCCCATCTCCACACAGGGGATGCAGCCTCGCCAGTACTCACCACAGGCAAAGGGAGCCTGCTCTCCCGCTCACCCAGCCCGTGCTGGGCTCCAGGCAGAGAGATGGGAAACCAGTGAATGGTGCCCCTCCACCCCCCGTTCACCACCACACTTGGAGGGTGAGAGCCCCTCGGCCAACCCCGGGCACCATGTCAGATTCCACCTGCTGCCTGGAGAGACTGGCTCAGGTCAGGATTTGAGTGCATGGGAAAAGGGGGGAACCTGGTATGGCTGTCTGCAATCAGACCACAGCTGAGACAAGAAGGGACTTGTGTGGGTGCAGCCCCATTGGAATTGTAGGTATGTTTTGCTTTTGAATTGTTCGATCTGGGCTTCTGTCAGATTTTTTTGGCTTCTCTTTTTTTTTTTCCTTTGATTTAGTTGTCTCTCTCTCTCTCTCTCTCTCTCTCTCTCTCTCTCTCTCTCTTCCTTTTCTTCAGTTCTAGCTCTTGTAGCAAGACTCTTTTCTTACTCTTTACTTGTTTCTCATGTCTTAAATTCTTCTTTTCAAGATTTCTTCTTTGTATTGTTTTTTCTCAGGCATTTCCATTTTCTCTTGCATTGATCTTCTATTCTCTGCATTCTGTGATGTTTTTGTCTTCCTTTCTGACCCAGCCCCTTGTTTTTACTTGCTTCTTCTTCAGCCTTGAGGTTACCAACTGGTTTTGACAACCTTGTACCATCCTCAATCCCAAATGACACCTCCCTCCAAATATATTCTGCCCCGTCCCCACAAATATCTTCCTAATAGCATCAATACTAGTACTCCAATTAGAACCTGACCACCTATCTAATTTTTTACCTAATATTATTTCCCCTATGTACCTCTTCTCCTACAGACTTACACTCCTCTTCCAGCCATTTCTCCATCTCTTCCCCTCCTTTCTCTTCCTGCAGCAGAATAACTGCTAAAAACAATAAGTTACAGGGTGTAAAGGGTAGAGATGAAGGGTGAAAGTGTAAATAAGTGCAAGGTTTGACACCTATGAATATATGCAATCAGATCTCTTGATGATGCTATAACCAGTAATACTTCTCTCCTCTCACATAGTGAACAGAGTTATCAAATCATTTAAATTAAATAGCAAAAGATTCCTAGAATAAGCAAATTCAGAATTAGTAAGCAAATTCAGAATTCAGAATTAATAAGCAAATACTCTTGTTTTGTTTTGTTTGATTGTATTATGTGTGATGATATGGACTGCTATTTTGAAGAAAACAAGAGACATTATAGTTGCCATTACTGATTTCCTGTTGTTTTGTTTTGAAGTCCTGTATCACTTGCATTGTTCTATTCTGATTTGCTTTATTCTGTGTTGTGTTGTTTTGTTTTGTTTTTAAATAAAAAGTTTAAAAGAAAAAAAAAAACTCACTGAGAAAGAAATTAGGAAAATAATACCATTCATAAGACCATCAAGAAAAATTGAGTACCTAAGAATTGAGCTAATCAAGGAAGTGAAAGACCTCTACAATGAAAACTACAGTACCCTGGAAAAGATTGAGGAGGACATCAGAATGGAAAGATATTCCCTATTCATGGACAGGCCGAACCAACATTGTCAAAATGGCCATACTTCCAAAACTGACATATAGATTTAATGGAATCCTAAACAAATTACCAACAACATTCCTCACAGAACTAGAGAAGACTATCCTAAACTTCATACAGAATGAGAAGAGACCCAGAATAGCAAAAACATTCCTGGGCAACAAGAGCAAAGTAGGAGGCTTCACAATACCTTACTTCAAATTATGCTACAAAAAATCAGGTGTGCTAATGCATGCTGTAACCCCAGCACTTGGAAGGCTGAGGCAAGAGGATCGCCATGAATTGGAGGCCAGTCTGGGCTACATCCTGAACTATATAGCGAGACCTGTCTGAAAAAACAAAAACAAGTTATACTACAAAGTCACAGTAATTAAAAACTGCATGTTATTGACACTAGAGGATATAGAAACAACTCCAGACACATTCATTTATTTGGTCTTTGACAAAGGGGTCAAAGACATATGCTAAAGATAGCCTCTTTAGCAAACGGTGCTGGGAAAATTAGGTATCCATATGCAGAAGACTGAAGCTGAATTCATACCTCTCACAATGTACTACAGTAAAATCAAAATGGATCAGAGGTCTAAATATTAAAAAAGAAATAACCTACTGAAAGATCAGATAGATAAAACTCTTGAAGTCATAGATATAGGCAAAAGCTTCTCTAACAGAACTCCAATTGCACAAGAAATAACAGCAAGAATCAACAAACGGGATTATACAAAACTGAAAGCAAAAAGAAAAAACAACCTATAGAATAAAGAATGAGAAAAAACTTTGCCAGCTACTCCTCAGACTGAGGTCGAATACCCAGAACATGCAAAATGATCAAAAATATTGTACACCCCCCAAAATAAAAGACTCAATCAAAAACTGGGCAAGTGAAATGAACACTTTTCTCAGAAAAATTATAAGTAGCCAATAAATGTAAGAAAAAAAATGTTCAATGTCTCTGACAATTAGAGAAATAAAAAATAAAGCAACACTAAGTTTTCATCCTATGTCAGAAAGAATGGCAATCATCAAAAAAAAATCAAGTAACAACAAATTTCAGCACACTCTGGTGAAAATGGGACCCTTCTACATTGTGAGTAAGGAAGGCAAACTAGTACAACCATTATGGAAATTAGCATGGCAATTTCTCTAACAATTAAAAATAGAAATTCCATTTGACCCAGCTATTCCCCTGCTAAATAACTTCCAGAAAGAGCTAAAGACATCACATGACAGTAATACATTTATAATAGCACAATTGATACTATCTAAATATCGGAAGAAACCTGTATGTCCATCAAGAGATGAATGGAGAAAGAAAATGTGGTATCTATATGTAATGGAATAATACTAGACTACAGAGAAGGATAAATACCAGACACTTGGAGGAAAATGGTTACACCTTGGAAACATAATATTAAGGGAAATAAATCAGACACCCAGGCTTAAATGCAATATGATTTCTCCCATTCAAGTAATCCAAAATACAAATAAATAGCAAAATAAAAGGCTGATAAAAGGAAACAGAGATCTCTTGCAAATGGGAAAAGGCTCAAGAGCCTGAGTATGAGGGGAGGGGGGAAGAGGAACAGAGTGTAAAAAGATTTGAGATGAATCATGTATATGCACCAGCTATCCACAATGAATGTAGTAATTATATTGCTGCAAACATGGACTTAAAAATATAATAATAAAATGGAGTGAAGCAATTGAGAGACAGAATGTGGGATGTAGTTAGGGGGAAGAAAGGGGGATAAAAAGAATCGAGATATGCTAAGTGTATATATTCCCTCCCTAAGACGAATGTAAACATCATGTATTACAAACATGTACTAGTAAAATAAAATTTTAAAAAACAATCCTATGAGTTCCTTAGGACATGATCGGTGCACTATGTTATACTTTATTGAGTTCATTAAAGTTGATTATGTAAAGCAAAACATGAAATGTAGATAATAATACCTACAAAAATACAGTAGAGAAAAAAAGAATTTCCCTTTTCCACGGGGGCACAATTCGAGGAGCTAACCACGTGCCTTTTGTCTGTAAAGTCCTTCAAATCTTTCAACCAGGTCTCACCAAAATAAACAGCTTTCAGATCATCCAAACAACAAGGGAAGAAATGGGGTAAAAAACTAAATATAAATACAAAAAGCTAACTAAATAAGTGTCAAAAGGAGGTGTGCCACCTATAAATGATGGGTCTGAATTTTATGTTTGCTCTCTAGTGGCAATTCATTTTCAGTACACAATTACATCTTAAACAGATAATCCTCCGCAGAATAGATCCTATGTAAACAACCAGTAATTTTGATATATTAGAATTAAAAGAAATTTCCTAAGGCCAAATTCTGCCATGTTTTAAGAAATATGCCACGGTTAGCCCAGGAATAATTTTGCTTCAGGGAGCCAATTAAAGTTATCAAAACTGTAGATGCCTCTGCCTGCTAAAGATGCCATATATTTTGCACATACCTCTACAGAGCATTGTTGGTGGGGATTTTATTTTACAGGTTTTCAAAAAATAAAAAGTATCTCCCATCCAAGGGGAAGTGTTCTAGAAGATCACACAATTCCAATCTACGAACCAGTAGCACTGGGCTCTGTGTTGGCTTGGAAGCAAAAGAAGTAGGTCGCAAGTGGACAGAGGACATTGGTTCGCCAAGAAGATGCTGTAATTTTCAGTGCTTTGAAGTATAAAATGCAATACACACAGTTCATACAAGGCATAATCAAGAAGTGGCTGTTTGTGCTGCTACAAAAATTATGGGGTGTCCTGCACAGCCCAGCATCTTGGGTGTCTCTATATATGGTAATTACCTTCCAAGATGGTGACATTCTAGGTTTTCTCAGGAAAAAGAACACCACAAAAGGGATGGTTGATGACAGGCTTTCAAGTGTCTCCATCCTCGTGGCTGGAATTGTTAAAAGCTTGGGCCATGCACAGCAGCCACAGAGAAGCAGAGGCAAATGGAGAAGGTGTTAAATGTGGAGAGGATGAGATAAATAAAAACAGTTCCATTTGTGGGATCTGTCAAAATCTGAATCAGCCCAACGACCAGGTGAAGCCTCCAACACGTTTCAGTTAGTCAGGTATTGTGCTTGTAAACCAGATCTGGGCTGCCTGACCTTTACAAACTCACAATGAGTAAAGAAGTTGCCTGTCACATGATAATTTCTCTTACATGGCTTCCAAAAGCTAGAGAGAGAGAGGGAGAGAAAGGAGAGAAAGAGAGAAAACACATTTGTCACTTTTCCTTTTAGAATGTCACCAAGTCATGCCAGGCATGGTGGCACACATCTGTAATCTCAGCACTTGGGAGGCTGAGGCAGGAGGATTGCTCTGAGTTTGGGGCCAGCCTGGGCTACAAAGTGAGTTCAAGGTCAGCCTGAACTGCATTGTGAGACCCTGCCTCAAAAAACAAAACAAAAAAAAGGCCAGGGCTATAGCAATATAGCTCAGCCGCACAGCACCTGACTGGCAAGTGCAAGATCATGAGTTTGATTCCCAGTACAAAAAAAGAGAACATCACCAACTCAACCTGCAGGATGTAGACCCGCATCTGGCCAACAGAAATAGCAATAGTCCATGTAGAGGGTTGGAAGAGGTCAAAGAAAAATCCCCCTAGACCTACAACTACAGATAGTGAAATTTCCAGATGTTTCTAAAATAGGTTAGATTTGATTATTTTTTCCCCTATGGTCTAACACAGGGGTCAAATAGTGGTTATTTAGATTTAGTAGATTGCCCACTTTCTGTCAGGGCTTCTGCTATGGTTTGTATATAGATGGCCCCCCAAACCTCATGTAGTCATGGAAGCAGCTGAATCTAACATTTATGATTGATTAATTGTGTAGCACTAGGATTGGCGATGTGAGTCCTGCATCCACCCAGGGGTGGACCTGACATGCAATGTAAGGTCTGGAATGAGGGCATGTTTCCCTCTTTGGCACGGTTTGCTCTTGCCACTTGCAGCCACCATGAACAGCTGCCCCTCAGCCATGCCACCCTGCCTTGGAGCCAGCTAAGTATGGACTGAAACCCCCAAAACTGTAAGAAATAAACCTCTCCTTCCTTCACTTTGGGCATCAGGTATTTTGTCTCAACAATGAGAGAAAAGTAACCAAGACAGAATTTGGTACCAGGAGTGGGGTCATTGCTGTGACTGTACCTGATCATGTGGTTCAAGAGCCTTTGGGAATGGCTTGTGGGAAGAGTTTGGAAAGGTTCAGAGATGTTGCCTGTATGCACATAGCTGGAACAACTTAGGCTGTTCTGCATGGGAGATTCTGATCAGAGCTCAGGAGACCAGAAGGCTGATAGAGAACCTGCCAGTAAAGAACAGGCTCAGGAGGCTTCTGCTGGGAAGAACTGCATTGGTTGTTGGACTCCACACGATGTGTGCTACAGCTTGGCAGAAAGTTTGTCTGCATTTTGCTCATGTCCAGAGACCTTGCCTGAGACTGAGATTAAGGGCAGTGGCCTGATTAATCTGGCAAAAGAAATTTCAAGGCAGTCGAATGTTGAGGCAATGGCATGGCTATTGTTGGCAGCTTTTAGCGAGATTTATGTTGGAAATCAAGAGCAAAGAGCCCAACATGGTGATTTAAAATGTGAGTTTGATCAGAAAGCTGTGGACTGTAAAGATAGAGCTGAAACTTCCATTGCTAAGAAGAAACAAAGAAATACAAAAGATGGCCTGGGGGCATCCCAGGAAACAGTGGGTCTCAACCCTTTGCAGCCTCAAAGATACAAAAGTGAAAGAGAAAGCTGCAAATTGCCACATTCCAGAATGGCAACAGAGGCCACACGAGGTTCCAAAACGGCGGCAACATAGAGAATCTGTTCCTCGAAATCAGGTTCCAAGTGCCCAGCAATCCAGGCACTTGACCTCTATGGCCAAGAAAGGGGAAACCCTGGCTACTGCTCCAGCTGGCAGCAGACCTTGGCAGCATCCACGTAGTGCTGGTTTTAGGCGCATGGAGAATGCATGTGTTCTGAGTTTAAAGAGGCTTCCACCCCGATTTCAGAGGGCCTGGGAGGCCAGGCAGTGTGCCCCTGAGAGGGCAATGTGTGAAGCTGTGAATATGAAGCCAAGGGTGCAGTAGAGACCACAGAAGTTTGAAAAAGCCAGGAACGTGGATCATCTAAGGAAACCTGCAATGGGGGTACAAAGCCAGCACAAGAGAGATGCCATGGGATTAGTGACCACCAAAAGTGCCATAGGGGTGGAATCACACAAGACCTTTGGGGCTCACAGTTTGCCAGATTGCTTTAGATGCTGGACATACAGTTATAGGACTTAACATTTGCCCTGCTGGATTTTGGACTTACTTTGGTTCCAATGCTTTGTATTCCCATTTGTAACTTTTGGAATGGTAATGTCTATCTTGTGCCCTTGCATATTGGAAATGTTTAACTTTGTTTTCATTTGTACAGGGGCTTGCAGCTAAGAGTTTGCCTTAGATCTCAGAGGAGACTTGAGACTTGGACTTTTCAGCAACAACGAAACTGTTAGGACTCTGGCAACTCATAGAGATGAAATGGACTAAATGTCTTTTGTATAAGGGATGTACGTGAGTCTTTGGGGAGTCAGGGGTGGAACATTATGGTCTATATATAGATGGCTCCCCAAACCTCATGTAGTCATGGAAGCAGCTGAATCAAACATTTATGATTGATTCGTTGTGTAGCACTGGGATTGGCGATGTGAGTCCTGCATCTGCCCAGGGGTGGAACTGACATGCAATGTAAGGTCTGGAATGGGGGCGTGTTTCCCTCTTTGGTATGGTTTGCTCTTGCCACTTGCAGCCGCCATGAATGGCTGCCCCTCAGCCATGCCTCCCTGCCTTGGAGCCAGCTGAGTATGGACTGCAACCCCCAAAACTGTAAGAAATAAACCTCTCCTTCCTTCACTTTGGGTGTTAGGTATTTTGTTTCAACAATGAGAGAAAGGTAACCAAGAGAGCTTCCTAACAGTCACCACACCTCACAAGAAGCCAGGACACACTTCAGGGAAAGGCACCAGACTGAGCTTCTGAACCCCTTATTTTGAAGATAGGTTGGGTCTGGATGGGCCAATGGGCCACAGTTTGCTGCCCCTGTTCATGTAGTGGGACTGCTCAGAGATGAAGATTTAGAGAAAATCTCTGAACTGTGAAAACTGACAATTGTGAAACTCTGCATCAATAATCTGTAGCAGATTCTTATCACTTTGGGTCACCCCGGTATACACTGTGAAACCAGGTTGGACTTTCTCATATAGAAGCAGAACTCTATCGCCGCGGACCCAGGGCCTGGTCCTTTGCTGTTTCCAGGTTCTCAATGAAGCTGATCCAGATTCATGCTTCCCAGTGCCCATCTCTGTATGACAGCTGCACACATGGCCTGCACTGCCTGCCTCCCCCACCAAGCCCACCTCCCCTCGGGCTGCACAGCTGTGCTGGGCTGCAGCACAGCTGCTCCGAACTTGGGTCTGCCCACCCTAGCCCACCAGTCAGAATTTTGGGAAACCCAGGTGGGTACCACCTGAAACCCAAAGGCGGCAGGCCCCAGGTCCCTCACCTGTTCTCTCACTCCCTCTCTCTGCCCCTCTCGTTCCCTGTCCCTTTCCCACCCTTTGCCCTGCTTCTCTTTCCCTGGCTCTCTCTCCTTTCGCTCTCTTCTCTCTCTCTGTCTCTGTGTGTGTCTCTCTCTGTATCTCTCTCCTCTCTTTTCTCTCTCTCTCTCCTCTCTCTCTCTGTCTCTCTCTCTCCTCCCTTTGCCTGCTGGCTGAGCTCCATGCAGCCTCCCGACTTCCCCCCATCTACACCCCAGCTTCTCTGGAACCTGCGAGTGATCAATTTCTTCTGCTCCCCACATCATCTTGGCCTCACATTCTCCTTGTGTCTCACCTGAGCAACAGCCCAGCAGAACTCTCGCTGGTCAGGGCTTTCCTGGGTTGTGACTGCCTGGGCCACTCTCAGAGAAAACTCAATACCAGGAAGGAAGCCGTAGCAATAAAAAGCGTAACATGAGAGAAAAAAATCTATCCAATTATGACAACAGGATTGTTTTTTTCAAATCTTGTGGATTCCATCTTCATCCCTCACCCTCAAATCCACATGGAAAACAGCAACCGGTGCCTTCAGATAAAAACAGAAAAGTTGTCAGAAGTGATTCAAAAAACAAGAGAACAGCAGCCTTCAGCCTCCCCCACACAGAATGCAAGCTCATCCCTCCTACTCATTCTTTCTCCGCTGACAAGAAATAGCCAGGTTTCCTTCCACCTCCAGCCAGAGGGATTCCAAATAGCACTGGCTCTCACCCTTCCATCAGCCACCCGGGGTCACCAAGCAGGAGCTGCGGCCCACCGCACAGGCGGAGAATGCCTTCTGTGTACATTTGAAGAGCTGGGATTTTTTAAAACATCATTTGTCTGTAAAACTAAATCTCTCTGAGTGGTCACTACATTCCAGAAAAGTTGGCTCTTTCTGTCCATTACAAAAAGCCTTTCCACACCCGTATTGACCGTGGCATAATCACTAGTTTTCTATCTAATTCACTTGTTTTCCCAAGTTGGTCAGGAATGCAGATTAATTCTCAGCATTGTTCCCAGCACTATGCTTTCAAACAACGTGTCATTACCTAACCTTGCACATGGATTTGTAAGTTTGAGTGTTTAAAAAAAATCCTAGTTATGAAATTGGCACACAGGTGATCTCTGACCTCAGCATTCTTTCTCTTGATCCATTCTGGCCCTTATGCAGGTATCCACAGACTACGACCCCTGATTTCAGCTCCTTAGGGGCATCTTCATCTCTCTTCTGGGACCCCAACAGAAAAGCCCAGAGCTTCCAACTCTCAAGTGGGTGAACTGTGGGCTAATCACGGTGAAGACCCAAGCCTTGTCATTCTGCCTCTGAAAGCGCTGTGCTCACAGCTAGTGAGTGGGCCACGTTTTGCGGAGCAGCAATGAATACAAAAAGGCTTGGCCCCTCCAGCCAGGTGAGGCAGAGCTTTTAAGAGAGGTAAAGTCTGCCTTTCTAGCCACAGTGAAGCAATTTAAATAACAAGAGTCAGGATTAGCCATTTATAGACTCGAAGTGGGAAAAAAAAAAATCCACAGAGACCGTGAAATGAGAAAGGTAGAGGAGGATTCATTCCCTTACAATAGATCCATTTCCCATCTTGCTAAACACACAGAGTCATAATTATATTGCTTTCCACTGATTCGTATACACCCTTCCTCCCTGCCATAAACACACGGCGCCTGCACAGATGAAAACCGATTTTAATATAGAAACCCCAGTATCTATAATTCATGCTCTTTAGCCTTTACATATTTATTCTGCATTTTAATTAAGGCCAAAATCTGAATACTTTAGATGGATGGTTTCTTTTATTCTTCTGTGCATAGCTTATAGGTAAATTACCTGGCAGAAACCCAAATGTTAAGCAAACACAATACAGCCCAGGACCAGAATAGGCTATTATTGGACAGCCAGTCTCCGGAGAGCTTTCTCCTTTCAAAGCAACATCTCGGCACGGGCTGGTCTTGTCCCCTCTGTAATAGCTAGAGTGAGAAGATAAAATACCTGAATATGAGGATGGCCAGCACTGCAAGAAACGAGCAGGGAGCATGTGTGGGGACATCGAGAGGGCACAAGGGGTTAGCAGAGAAGGACATCTTGGGAGACCCCTGGCTTGTGCCCGGAATTCATCTCCTGGGCCTGGGATTGTAGTCCCCCAGAATGACACTAGACTGATCCAGCTGTCACCAAGAACAGATCTAAAATTAGAAACACCCTAAGGTCCTGCTCCACATGTGGTTGGAGTGGCCAGATGTTTCCATGAAATGTTGGATGCTTTGAAACTCTAGGAGGTTCCTCCATGAATAATGTATCAAGCAAGGTGATCTTTAAAATGTTAAACTCCATCTAAGCCTTGTCCAAGTGGTCTCCTGTCAGTGCCCTCTTTTCTCATGGTTAAAATAATAGTTTAACAACCCATGGCCTGCAGGGTAAATCTGGGCCAATGGCTGGTTTTGTAAATAAAGTTTTATTGGAACACAGCCACATACATCCATTTACATACCATGTACTGCTGATTTCACGCTGAAGGGCAAAGTGGGGAAATTAAAACCCAGACCCACTGGCTGAGAGAGTCCAGTCTTTACTTGCTGGCCCCGTACAGAGCAGGGCTGCCAACCCTGCCCTCAACAGCTGCTCCTCCATGGCCCACCTTCTGGTTTTTTCCTTGAAAAGAAGGGAGCCCTTTGCAATTCCTAGATTCTCTTCCTCCACTATACTATTTCTTCTCATCTTTTTCTCCCAGTACTTGAAATTGAACCCAGAGTCTTTGAACTGAACTATATTCTGGGCCTTTTTTGATTTTGAGACAGAGTCTGACTAAATTTCCCAGGCTGGGCTTGAACTTGCGATTCTCCTGCCTCAGCCTCCTAGAGTGTTAGAATAACAAGCCTTTGCGACCAGCCCTGGCTATTCTTCTAGTAGTCTTTACAGAAGCAATAGAAAAACTGTAGACAGTTCTCCCCAAGTGTCTTGAGAGAGGACACAGCCTGTATCATTTTCCAGGCTTCATAAGACATTTCTGTTGAGCAGCTGACAGTAAAAAAGGCAATGCACGTAACACAACTGTCACCATATGAGCCGGCCCAATACTGGACCAGGACCTTATTCCCATTATCTGCTAAAATGTTTATGCCACCAAACAGTGGCCTGGATAGAACACCAATTTTCCCCTTTGTCAGAGACAGAAGAGTTTTAAAAACCAAATCTGATATAGCGCTGTGGCATATCCCAGTGATCCCAGCATTCTGGGAGGCTGAGGCAGGAGGATTCCAGGTTCAAGGCCAACCTGGGCAACTTAGCAGTTTATCATGATCCTGTCTCAAAATAAAACTTTAACAGGAGGTAGAGATATAGCTCAGTGCAAAGGCCCTGGATTCAATCTTTCGTACCAGGAACAAAAAACAATAAAAACCAAATCTGTCTGGCTCCAAGTCCTGTCTCCTTAACCTCAGCTCCTTCTCTGCCAAAGCTGATGATGCAGACCTTTACTCTGCTAGGCACTGGGCTGCCAACCCTCAGCACAGACCCAACATGGGAAAGGAATGGCCATCAGTCCCATTCCTCAAATCAGGAAACCGAGACTTACCCTGGGTCATCCAGCTCGTGTAAGGTAAAACGCAAGAGCCTGCTGCTGTACTTGACTGCAGGTGTCTGAAGACATCTCAGGGCTCAGACTCCCCTTTATGTAATAAGGGACCAAACTCCCATGGGCTCCCAGAGAAAGAGCACCTTGGGAGGTGTAACAAAAACTGTGATTTGCTAAACAAATCTACACTTCTTGTTCTCTCCACACCTCAGATGCGGCCACCCAAGAGACACTGTGGATGTCATTCTGCTTCCTGGTCCCATCATGATGCTCATTCTCTCCTTCTTCTGTGAACTTTCATAAGTGCTAAGTGTCCCCAGGCCTTCATCTAAAATGCACACTGAATAGTCCCTACATGAGGCCCACAGACACGCACACAGAGAAAGCGGAAGGACAATGTCAATGGCGCCCCTATATTAAAGACTCTAGCTGATGCTTGTAAAGGACTTTGTTTTTAACTGCCCCACATGCGTTCAGCTGTTGGGACTGTAGCCTGTCTCCCTTTGCTCTGACGACTTTGCCCACTAGGATACAGGACTGCATCTCAAATGTCCTTGCTCCCACCTGGCCAAGAGCACCCAAGCCAGGCCTCTCTGGGATAACAGAGGAAACTCCAAAGGAGGGTCTTCCCAGGCAGGACCCTTCACAGATCCCCAGCAAAACCCTTTGCAGCGCCGAGCTCCTGCACCTGTAAGCCTGGTTAGCCAGCCTCCCCTGGTCCTCTGAGTTGCTTAACAGTGGCCTGAAACATCATCTCTACTGCAAGTTAACAAGACCACTTTCTCTTGCCTATCAGCAACCCACACTGATTTTTACAATGCCAGAAGCACCATTCTTGGGAACAAAATTACCTTCACTCAATGTCGTTTCAATCTCACTTGGGCTGCTTTTGCTTAGAATATTTTAAACCAATTCTGCATCCATTTTTACCTTTTAAAATAAACCTAGATAACCATTCTAAAATGCCTAAATGACTAAATGAGCTAACTATGAATCAACCTACAATGTGAAATAAAAAGCCGCACTGTAGTAAGACTTGTCTTAAAGGGCAATATATTTTAAGTGTATTTATTTTTATTTGTCACACAGACCCTGATGTCAAATTCGCAAGCTTTCCTCCTAGTATTGACTCTGAAAAGCCAGCATTCATTGACCCTAACTGGGTCTTGACCTCAGTATTTTGCCCAAATAGGTGCAAATTCATGGCAAAACATTACCATCTACTCCACAGTTTGCTATGCTGAGTTAGCTCATTAAATGCTTTTATAAACACGATCCATGATGTCTACAAGGGTTTCTTTAATCTCTTCTTTCTGTAAATATCACAAGAAAGGAAGAACGGTAGGTGGCTTTGCAGGCTTTGTTTAGGGGCACCTGTGTGGGACCCCTACAACTACGGTTTGCTTCTCTGTGAGCTTATCAACTCTCAGAATCAACACCTGTCCCATATTTGACACCATCCTGCCATAGCATCCCAGAAAGTTTGAAATAAAACTGCTCCCCATCAAATGGACATTGCCTAGAACTGGTGGCGGAAGGCTGCCACCAGCTGCCACCTGTCACTCACACAGGCCAAGACTCTCTCGCCCCCAGGCCTCTGCTTGCTCTTTCCTCCACCAAAGGATCCTCCGAGCTCCAGGGTGGACCCGTGCTCGCCCCTCAGAATTCTGCTGTAAAGTAACCACTCTAAAAACACTTTCAGAGACCTACGTTACCCCCCACCTAACTCACTCTCCTTTGTTCTCACCTAGTTTGCTTCCCAGTGCTCAGCACCATGCAAGATGCATTATTTATTCTGCTTCCTTGTCTGTGGCCCCAGCTACAGTGTAAGATCCACGGCGGCAGGGATTTGATATTTCCAGCACTTAGAACAGCGTCTAGAGGAGCCTGCTCCTGCAAGAAAAAGGCAGCGGGCAAGAGGGGAGAAGATAACGGGAAAGCAAAAGAAAGGAGGAAAGAGCCTGAGGAAACCTTGGCTTCCCTTTGGCTGGCTGTTCATTTCTATAATCTATGTTTCAGAAAAGGAGGACACCATTTGCCGCTTCCTAAGTCTTCTGATTATAATAATAATAGTGATTCATCTGAGGCTGGCCTAAGTCTGGAGAGAACACATACAATTTTACAAACCCTCTTTAAGAAAAAGAATATAAAATTATCAACATGACACCAGGCATGACAGTGTATACTTATTTAAAATGAGAAAAGAAATCACCACCCATGATATGTGTTTTAGAAACTCATGTCCCTTTCCTTTTAGATGTCTCTAGGTAATTTGCCAAAGAAGTAAAAATGCTTCCTGTTATAGTCAGGGCTTGCAAGGGAATAGATTCAATACAGGACACATGATTTACAGGATTATTTTATAATATTCACCCAGAAAGTGAAATGCAAAACAGTGCAGGAGATCTGTCCGCACACTAGATACCCAAAGAAGCCAGCTGAGGGCCTGGATCCCACAGCAATGTCCTGCATGCATACAACTGAAGACCTAGAGCCCATGGCAACATCCTCCATGAGTCCAGCTGCAGGCCTAGAGCCCACGACAATGTCCCATGCAAGTCTGTATCAAGGAGCTGCACTGGGAAGGCCCAAAGGCCAGCAGTGGAAACTAGAAAGTCTGCACCAGTGGGGTGAAGGATCTGTGCCAGCAGGCTGAGGGATCTGCACTGGAGCCAGGAAGGAATACTCGAGGTAAGGACCAGAGCTCCCCCAAAGAGAACCACAGCCATCCACAGCAACATCAAAGACCCAAATTCCTCCAACAGTGAGAACAGCTGAGTTCACATCAGGAAAACCAGCATGAGAGGCTTCTCCAGGAAAATCAACAGCACATCATCTTCCTCTCCAGTTCTCTTTTTATGCTGTTGGCAACAATCCTCAGGTGGGCCTTCCACACCCAGCACCACACTGATTCAGTTCAGCTGGGCATTGCAAGTTGACCTTTAGTTAATCTACCACACTTCCTGAAAGTGGCATAGCCTCCCATATACATCCAAAACAGCCTGTAACTCCCAGCAACACCCAGAGTTCACAGGGGCCCAGGATTCTAAGGGTTTCAGAGGTAGGGAGGGTACATCTTTTGCTTCAGGATCTGCATGGTCTCCATGCTACACGGTGCTCAGGCCATCCTGCAAGCCTTTGTTCATATCATTAACCCACACACCCACCTAATAAATCTCAACTGATAATACGTCCAGTTTCAGAGATGGAAATACTGCTGTGGGACTTCAGGGTTTCTCAGCAATGTTGTTTGTTAGTTTGTGTGTTTGTTTTTTAAAGAGAATAAAACAAAACAAAAAAAAAACAGAACAGAGTTAAACACAATGAAGCTTTTCAGAACAGACCAATGCAAGCAATACAGGTCTTCAAAACATAACGATAGGAGATTAACAATGGCTACCCTAGTGTCTCTTGTTTTCTTCGAAATACTTCTTCATACATTCATACACAATAAACTCAAACAAAACAAAATAACATAAAACCAGATCAAAGAAAAGAGTGAAAGCATTATAGGCCTTCAAATCAGACAACAAGAAATCAACAATGGCATCCCTAATGTCCTTTGTTTTCTTCAAAAAAGCTGTTCCTGTCTTCTCACATATTGCAATCAAGTAGTAGAAAACAGACTTAAACCAATCAAATCAAAGAATAAAAGCATTATTGGACTTCAGAACGTTTTCTCCATATTTATTGGGGATTTTGTATCTTGTTGAGTCTTTCAGTATCTTATGCTAGGTAGATGATGTGGTGTTTACACACGTGAGTTTGATTTATTTCACTTATGAATATGGTCTCAAGTTGCATCCATTTACTTATAAAAGCCTCAATGTGATCCTTCTTTATAGCTGAATAGTACTCTGTCGTAGAAAAGTACCACATCTTTTTTTTCTATTCCTCAATTGATGGACATTTTGGTTGTTTCCAAGATTTGGCTATTACAAATTGTGCTGCTATAAACATGGGTGCACATATATCACCGTGGTAAGATGATTTCACTTCTTCTGGGAATATGCCCAGACCCAGAATAGCTGGGTCAAATGGGACTTCCAATTCTAGATTTTTGAGGAACCTCCAGACTGATTTCCACAGTGGCTGCACCAGTCTACACTCCCACCAACAGTGGAGAAGGGTTCCTTTTTCCCCACAGTCTCTCCAGCATTTGTTGTTGGTGGTTTTCTTGATCCTGGCCATTCTTTCTGGAGTGAGATGAAATCTCAGAATTGTTTTAATTTGCATTTCTCTAATGATGCTGAACACTTTTCATGTATTTATTTGCCATTCGTATTTGCTCAGCTGAGAAGTGTGTTTTCATCTCAGATGCCCATTTCTGGATTGGGTCTTTGAATTTCAAGGGCCTGATTTTTTTTAATTCTTTATATGTTCTAGATAGAAGACGTTTATCTGAAGGACAGTTGACTAAGAATTTTTCCCAATTTCTGGGCTTTATTTTCACTCTGTTGGAGGTTTCTTTTGATGTGAAAAAACTTTTTAATAAGACAAGATCCCAGTTGTTGATTCTGGCAAGTGTTTCCTGTGCAGTTTGACTTTTGTTCATGAATTCTCCACCTACCCTTATGTCTTCAAGATTTCTACCTGCTTTGTTTTCCAGCAGATTTAGTGTTTCTGTTTTAATGTTTAGATCTTTGATCCATTTTGACTTTAGTTTTAGTGTATGGTGATAGGCTTGGGTCTAGTACGTTTGGCCCCTTTGTCAAAGATAAGGTGGCTGAGCGTGTTTGGAGTTGGGGTTGTATCTTGTAATCTATTCCACTGATCCTCAGGTCTGTTTTGATTCCAGTACCATGCTGATTTGATTACAGTAGCTTTGTAGTATAATTTCAAGTCTGGGATTGTGATGCCTCCTGCCCTGCCCTTGCTGCCCAGAATTGCCTTTGCTATTCTAGGTCTCTTCTGGTTCCAGATGAATTTTAAGAATGATTTCTCTAGATCTGTGAGGTATGCTTATGGTATTTTCATGGAAATTGCACTAAATCTGTATAATAATTTGGGAGAATGGCCATTTTCACAGTTTGTTCTTCCTACCCATGAACATGGAATGTCTTTCCATTTTCTGAGATCCCCTTCGATTTCTTTCTTCAGAGTACTGGAATTTTCATTGAATAGATCTTTTGCTACCTTTGTTAGGTTGATTCCTAAGTATTTCATTTTTTTGGATGCTATTGTGAAGGGTATGGTTTCTCTTATTTCTCTCTCAATGAGTTTGTTGTTTGTGTACAGGAATGTGATTGATTTCTGAGTATTAACTTTGTATCTAGCTACATTACTGAATTTGGTTATGACATCCAGAAGTCTTTCAGAGGAGTTTTGAGGGTCTTCTACATAGAGTATCATATCATCTGCAAATAGTCATAATTTAACTTCTTCCTTTCCTATCCTTATTCCTTTTATTTCTGTCTCTTGCCTAATTGCTCTGGCTAATGTTTCCAGCACTATATTGAATAGGAGCAGTGATAGTGGACATCCTTGTCTTGTTCCCGATTTTAGAGTGAAAGATTTCAGTTTTTGACCATTTAATGTGATACTGGCTATTGGTTTGTCATACATGGCTTTTATCAGATTGAGGTAAAGGCCATCTATTCCAATTTTCCATAGGGTTCTTATCATGAAGGAGTGTTGGACTTTATCAAAAGCTTTTTCTGCATCTATTGAAATGACCATGTGGTTCTTATCTTTGGCTCTATTGATATGGTGTATTACATTTATTGATTTGCGTATGTTGAACCATCCTTGCATTCCTGGGATGAATCCCACTTGGTCATGGTATATAATCTTCTTGATGACTTGCTGCATTCTGTTTGCCAGTATTTTATTGAGGATTTTTGCATCAATGTTCATTAGGGAGATTGGCCTGTAGTTCTCTTTCTTGGTTGGGTCTTTCTCTGGTTTTGGCATTAGTGTAATACTTGCTTCCAGGAATGATTTAGGGATACTTTCTTCCCTTTCAATATCATTAAAGAATTTGAGGAGTGTTGGTGTTAGGTCTTCCTTGAATTTCTTGTAGAATTCAGCTGAGAATCAATCAGGACCTGGACTTTTCTTGGTTGGTAAGGTACTAATTACATTTTAAGGAAATTTCCTTAACTGAAATTGGGTTATTCAGTAGTTTTATCTCTTCTTGACCCAGTTTTGGTAATTGATATGTTTCTAGAAATCTGTCCATTTCTTCTGTATTATCAAACCTATAAAAGTAAAGATTTTTGAAGTAGGTATTGATGATCTTCTGTATTTCCACAGGGTCTGTAGTGATTTCACCCTTTTCATTCCTTATTGCATGGCTTTGAGTTTTGTTTTGTTTTGTTTTGTTTTCCTTTTCTTAATAAGGTTGACTAAGGGTTTATCAATTTTATTTATTCTTTCAGAGAACCAGCTCTTTGATTCGTTGATTCTTTGTATTGTTTTCTTAGTCTCAATTGCATTAATTTCTGCACTGATCTTTACAATTTCCTCCCTTCTTTTGGCTTTGGGTTGGGCTCACTCTTCTTTTTCTAGATGTTTGAGGTGTAACATCAGATTGTTTATTTGCCTTTGTTCCATTTTCTGGATGTCTCAATTGACTACAATAAATTTCCCTGTGAGGACTGCTTTCATTGCATCCCACAGGTTCTGGTAGGTTGTATTTGTATTTTCATTTGCTTTAGATATTAATTTCTTCTTTAATTTCTTCTGTGACCCACTGATTGTTCAGGAGTGTATTATTTAATTTCCATGTGTTTATGGAGTTTTTGCAGTTTCTTTTGTCATTAATTTCCAGTTTGATGGCACTGTGATCAGGTAGTATGCATGGGATAATTTTGATTCCTTTACATTTATCTAAGCATGTCCTATGGGCTAATATATGGTCTATTCTAGAGAATGTACCATGTGAAGCTGAGAAGAATGTATACTCTGATGTTGTTGGGTGGAAAACTCTGTAGACATCTACCAGGTCCATTTGTTCACAGGTTTGATTCAGTTCTGTTATTTCTTTGCTGATTTTCTGTCTAGTTGATCTGTCTCTTTGAGTCAAGGGTGTGTTGAGGTCTCCCATTATAATTGTGTTATTTCTTATTTGATTTTTCATTTCTATTAATATTTGTTTTATATAGTTGGGTGCTCCCATATTTGGTGCATATATATTTAAGAATGTTATTTCTTCCTCTTGGAGTTTTCCCCTAACCAGTATGTAGTGACCTTCTTTATCTCTTTTGGCCATTATTTGTTCGAAGTTCACATCATCTGCAAACAGAATAGCTACCTCTGCTTTTTTGGGGGGTTCCTGTTGTATGGAGTATTGTTTTCCATCCTTTGACTTTCAGTCTATGAGTTTCCTTTTGGGTTAGATGGGTTTCTTGCAGACAGCATATGGTAGGATGTTGTTTCTTGATCCATTCTGCCAGTCTGTTCCTTTTGATTGGAGAATTGAGGCCATTTACATTAATGGTTATAACTGACATATACTGGCTTGTTTTAGTCATATTATTCTTCTGCAGTGGTTTCTTTACCTTTTCCCTCTGCTTAATTGTTTGCCCTGCTTGGTGTTCTTCTTCTGTTCATGTTTTTGACATCGTAGCTATTTTCATGCCTATCTAGAGTATCTTTCAGTATTCTTTGCAGGGTTGGTTTGGTGGTCATGAAGTTCCTCAGCGGCTCTTTATCATGTATCTTATTTCTCCATCAATTTTGAAGGATAGTTTTGCAGGGTACATCAGTCTGGGTTGGAAGTTGTTTTCCTTTAGAACTTGAAATACTTCACTCCATGCTCTTCTTGACTTCATTGTTTGTGTTGAGAAGTCTGCTGTGACTCTGATGGGCTTTCCTTTATAGGTGATTTGCTTCTTTTCTCTCACAGCTTTTAATAGTCTGTTCTTATGTTCAATTTCTGGAATG